>JAWRVZ010001514.1:0-24333 GCA_037043235.1 Rhodeus uyekii
TGAAGTCTCTAACTCAATCTCTCTACCGCCACCAACTGTCCAAAGTTGCACTCACGTTTACGTAAATAACTTTTGAACCGTATGTCCTAGAAACAAAATTCTTTTGTCCACTGATTCCTTGGCTCAAGACGATTCGATTGCACCCTATGACGTCATTTTCCGTCATGAAAATTTTCCCGCCATTTTGAATTTTATGAAAAACCTACTTTGTCGAACTCCTCCTAGGCCGTTCGTCCGATGTTCACGAAAATTGAACCACATCATCTCCTGACAATGTTGACAAAACGATATATAAACAAAGTTGATTCGTCAAACCGTTTACGAATAACTCGTGAAAGAATCTGAGGTAAAAGTCGCCAAAATGAAATTGAGGCTTTATCTCCCCAATGCATTAGCCTTTTCTGACCAAACTAGGTGTGTGTTATGTCAATCATGGTTTGAGGCTACCTGCAGAGTTTTGGCGCTCTGCCCCCTAGTGGTCAGGAGATATTAAAAAACTGGTTTTTTTGCTTACCTGCAGACTTTTGAACGCTCTGCCCCCTAAAATCATGAAACTGGTCTCTTTAAAAACTGACTTTTTTGCTTATAACTCCTGAACCCTTTGGCCAAAAATCATGAAACTGGTCTCTTTAGATCCAATGGGTCATGCCGAGTCCTGTGATACCAAATTTTCCCATATCGGCCATTTTGAGCGTCTGCCATTTCGATTTTTCTTATAAGATTCTATGTTTAACAAACACATGACTTTAGTGCTCTGTCAGCAATGGTTTACCCAATTGAAAGCAAACTTTGCATGTGTCAATGTCACCACACTCTCAATGTACCACATGAATTGACACTACAATTTGGTTACAGCGCTGCCTGCTGGTTGAATGTGATAAACCATTAAATCGAATTACTAAAGACCGTATTGTTGATTTTTCAGCCATTTAGACTTAAGTCATATTGAAATGTCTTTAGATTCTTACTGCCATTGGTCTGATGATGCCAGCCATGTCGGCATGACATTTAATGCCCTCCTTGCGCTGGCCCCGTGATGGCTGCTAGCAGCTATTGGCCCCGTGATGGCTGCTAGCAGCACCTGCGGAGGCACCTTTAGGGGCCAAGCACCGAAGGTGCGGAGGCACCTATTGTTTTTGTTCCGGTTCTTATTATTATTAGGGGCCAAGCACCGAAGGTGCGGAGGCACCTATTGTTTTTGTTCCGGTTCTTATTATTAGGGGCCAAGCACCGAAGGTGCGGAGGCACCTATTGTTTTTGTTCCGGTTCTTATTATTATTATTATTATTATTCTTCTTCTGCCATTGAAGTCTATGACAGCCCATAGAACCGTAAGCGGGAAAATGAAAAAAAGTTGGCACACTCATAAAGGAGAGTCTAATCATTGACCATAGCAAAATTGAAGTCTCTAACTCAATCTCTCTACCGCCACCAACTGTCCAAAGTTGCACTCACGTTTACGTAAATAACTTTTGAACCGTATGTCCTAGAAACAAAATTCTTTTGTCCACTGATTCCTTGGCTCAAGACGATTCGATTGCACCCTATGACGTCATTTTCCGTCATGAAAATTTTCCCGCCATTTTGAATTTTATGAAAAACCTACTTTGTCGAACTCCTCCTAGGCCGTTCGTCCGATGTTCACGAAAATTGAACCACATCATCTCCTGACAATGTTGACAAAACGATATATAAACAAAGTTGATTCGTCAAACCGTTTACGAATAACTCGTGAAAGAATCTGAGGTAAAAGTCGCCAAAATGAAATTGAGGCTTTATCTCCCCAATGCATTAGCCTTTTCTGACCAAACTAGGTGTGTGTTATGTCAATCATGGTTTGAGGCTACCTGCAGAGTTTTGGCGCTCTGCCCCCTAGTGGTCAGGAGATATTAAAAAACTGACTTTTTTGCTTATAACTCCTGAACCCTTTGGCCAAAAATCATGAAACTGGTCTCTTTAGATCCAATGGGTCATGCCGAGTCCTGTGATACCAAATTTTCCCATATCGGCCATTTTGAGCGTCTGCCATTTCGATTTTTCTTATAAGATTCTAAGTTTAACAAACACATGACTTTAGTGCTCTGTCAGCAATGGTTTACCCAATTGAAAGCAAACTTTGCATGTGTCAATGTCACCACACTCTCAATGTACCACATGAATTGACACTACAATTTGGTTACAGCGCTGCCTGCTGGTTGAATGTGATAAACCATTAAATCGAATTACTAAAGACCGTATTGTTGATTTTTCAGCCATTTAGACTTAAGTCATATTGAAATGTCTTTAGATTCTTACTGCCATTGGTCTGATGATGCCAGCCATGTCGGCATGACATTTAATGCCCTCCTTGCGCTTGGCCCCGTGATGGCTGCTAGCAGCTATTTAGGGGCCAAGCACCGAAGGTGCGGAGGCACCTATTGTTTTTGTTCCGGTTCTTATTATTATTAGGGGCCAAGCACCGAAGGTGCGGAGGCACCTATTGTAATTGTTCCGGTTCTTTATTATTATTATTCATCTTCTTCTTCTTCTTCTTCTTCTTCTTCCGCCATGGAAGTCTATGTAAGGCCATAGAACCGTTTGCGGGAAAATGATAAAATTTGGCACACTGATAGACCATAGCAAATTTGAAGTCTCTAACTGACAAGCCAATCATTGACCATAGCAAATTTGAAGTCTCTAACTCAATGTCTCTAGCGCCACCAACTGTCCAAAGTTGCACTCACGTTTACGTAAATAACTCTTGAACCGTATGTCCTAGAAACAAAATTCTTTCGTCCACTAATTCCTTGGCTCAAGACGATTCGATTGCACCCTATGACGTCATTTTCCGTCATGAAAATTTTCCCGCCATTTTGAATTTTACGAAAAACCTACTTTTTCGAACTCCTCCTAGGCCGTTTGTCCGATTTTCACGAAAATTGAACCACATCATCTCCAGACTATGCGTACAAAAAGTTATTAAAAGAAAGTTTATTTGTCAAACCGTTTACGAATAACTTGCGAATGAATTCGACAAAATGGCCGCAGAAATGAAAGCGAGGCTTTATCTCTGCAACGCATTAGCGTATTCTGACCAAACTTGGTGTGTGTTATGGCAATGATGGTCTGAGGCTACCTGCGGAGATTTGGCGCTCTGCCCCCTAGTGGTCTGGAGATATGAAAAAGTGAAATATTTGCTTATAACTTCTGAACGCTTCGATCAAAAATCATAAAACTGGTCTCGTTAGATTCAGGGCATCATGCCGAGTCGTGCAATACCAAATTTTCCCATATCGGCCATTTTGAGGGTCGGCCATTTTGAATTTTGTCATAAATTGCTATATTTAACAAACACATTGGTGTATCGTTACGAAACTCGATATGTGTCTTCGGCATCTGGGCCTGATACAACACAAAAAGTTTCGAGGCAGCGCCACCTTGTGGTCAAAAGTTATAAACAAATTTGCAAAAATGCTAATAACTTTTGAACACGTTAACCTATGGTAAAATAAGTTGTCTTTATACGTTCCTTGGGTCAAACCGAGAACACAGATACCAAATTTGTCATAGTCGGCCAAACTTCCTGTCCGCCATGTTGTTTTTCTTTAAAAACCTACTTTTTCGAACTCCTCCCACACCGTTTGTCCAATTTTCACCAAAATTGAATCATAACATCTTCAGACCATGCTGACAAAAAGTTATTAAAATAAAGTTGATTCGTCAAACAGGTTTCGATAAAATTGCGAACAAATTTGACCAAATGGCCACCAAATAAAGCGAGGCTATATCTCCGCAACGCATTAGCGTATTCTGACCAAACTTTCTGTGTGTCATGTCAATCATGATCTGAGGCTACCTGCAGAGTTTTGGCGCTCTGCCCCCTAGTGGTCAGGAGATATAAAATACTGACATTTTTGATTATAACTCCTGAATGCTTTGTCCAAAAATCATGAAACTGCTGTCTTTAGATTCAGGGCATCATGCCGAGTCGTGCGATACCAAATTTTCCCATATCGGCCATTTTCAGCGTCAGCTATTTAGAATTTTGTCATGAAATGCTATGCTTAACAAACACATGACTTTAAAGCTGGATGTCAGCAATGCTTTACCCTATTGACACCAAACTTTGCATGTGTCATTGTCACCTCACTCTGGATATACCACATGATTTGACACATCAGTTTGGTTACAGCGCTGAGTTATCGAACGTGATAAACCATTACATTGAATTGCTAAAGACCGTATTGATGATTTTTCAGCCATTTAGACTGAAGTCATATTGGTATGTCTTTAGATGCTTACTGCTGTTGGTCTGATGCTGCCAGCCATGTCGGCATAACATTTAATGCCCTCCTAATGCTTGGCCCCGTCATGGCTGCTTGCAGCTATATTTATTATTCTTTTTCTTGTGCCATGGGAGTCTATGGCAGCCCATAGAACCGTAAACGGGAAAATGAAAAAAAGTTGGCACACTCATTAAGGACAGTCCAATCATTGACCATAGCAAAATTGAAGTCTCTAACTCAATCTCTATAGCGCCACCAACTGTCCAAAGTTGCACTCACGTTTACGTTAATAACTTTTGAACCGTATGTCCTAGAAACAAAATTTTTATGTCCACTGATTCCTTGGCTCAAGACGATTCGATTGCACCATATGACGTCATTTTCCGTCATGAATATTTTCCCGCCATTTTGAATTTTATGAAAAACCTACTTTTTCGAACTCCTCCTAGGCCGTTTGTCCGATTTTCACGAAAATTGAACCACATCATCTCCAGACCATGGTGACAAAAAGTTATCCAAAGAAAGTTGAAATGTCAAACCGTTTATGAATAACTCACGAAAGAATCCGACGTAATGATCGCAAAAATGAACTTGAGGCTATATCTCCACAACGCATTAGCGTTTTCTGACCAAACTCGGTGTGTGTTATGTCAATCATGGTCTGAGGCTACCTGCAGAGTTTTGGCGCTGTGCCCCCTAGTGGTCAGGAGATATGAAAAAGTGACATTTTTCCTTACAACTCCTGAACGCTTTGTCCAAAAATCTTAAAACTGGTCTCGTTAGATTCAGTGCATCATGCCGAGTCGTGCGATACCAAATTTTCCCATATCGGCCATTTAGAGCGTCGGCCATTTTGAATATTGTCATAAATTGCTATATTTAACAAATGGATTAGCGTATCGTTACGAAACTCAATATGTGTCTTTGGCACCTAACATTGATACGGCACAAAAAGTTTGGGGGCAGCGCCACCTTGTGGTCAAAAGTTATAACCAAATTTACAAATATGCTAATAACTTTTGATGACGTTAACCTATTGTAAAACAAATGGTCTTAATGTGTTCATTGGGTCAAGCCGAGACCATAGATACCAAATATGTCATATTCGGCCAAACCTCCGATTTGCCATGTTATTTTTCTTTAAAAACCTACTTTTTCGAACTCCTCCCAGACCGTTTGTCCAATTTTCACCAAAATTGAACCACATCATCTCCAGACCATCATGACCAAAAGTTATCCAAAGAAAGTTGATATGTCAAACCGTTTACGAATAACTCGCGAAAGAATCCAACGTAATGGTCGCAAAAATGAAATTGAGGCTTTATCTCCGCAACGCATTAGCGTTTTCTGACCAAACTAGGTGTGTGTTATGTCAATCATGGTCTGAGGCTACCTGCAGAGTTTTGGCGCTCTGCCCCCTAGTGGTCAGGAGATATTAAAAAACTGACTTTTTTGATTATAACTCCTGAACCCTTTGGCCAAAAATCATGAAACTGGTCTCTTTAGATCCAGTGGGTCATGCCGAGTCCTGTGATACCAAATTTTCCCATATCGGCCATTTTGAGCGTCTGCCATTTCGATTTTTCTTATAAGATTCTTTGTTTAACAAACACATGGCTTTAGTGGTCTGTCAGCAATGGTTTACCCAATTGAAAGCAAACTTTGCATGTGTCAATGTCACCACACTCTCAATGTACCACATGAATTGACACTACAATTTGGTTACAGCGCTGCCTGTTGATTGAATGTGATAAACCATTAAATCGAAATACTAAAGACCGTATTGTTGATTTTTCAGCCATTTAGACTTAAGTCATATTGAAATGTCTTTAGATTCTTACTGCCGTTGGTCTGATGACGCCAGCCATGTCGGCATGACATTTAATGCCCTCCTTGCGCTTGGCCCCGTGATGGCTGCTAGCAGCTATATTTATTATTATTATTCTTCTTCTTCTGCCATTGAAGTCTATGACAGCCCATAGAAACGTAAGCGGGAAAATGAAAAAAAGTTGGCACACTCATAAAGGAGAGTCCAATCATTGACCATAGCAAAATTGAAGTCTCTAACTCAATCTCTCTAGCGCCACCAACTGTCCAAAGTTGCACTCACGTTTACGTAAATAACATTTGAACCGTATGTCCTAGAAAAAAAATTCTTTTGTCAACAGATTCCTTGGCTCAAGACGATTCGATTGCACCATATGACGTCATTTTCCGTCATGAATATTTTCCCGCCATTTTGAATTTTATGAAAAACCTACTTTGTCGAACTCCTCCTAGGCCGTTCGTCCGATGTTCACGAAAATTGAACCACATCATCTCCCGACAATGTGGACAAAACGATATATAAAGAAAGTTGATTCGTCAAACCGTTTACGAATAACTCGCGAAAGAATCTGAGGTAAAAGTCGCCAAAATGAAATTGAGGCTTTATCTCCCCAATGCATTAGCCTTTTCTGACCAAACTAGGTGTGTGTTATGTCAATCATGGTTTGAGGCTATCTGCAGAGTTTTGGCGCTGTGCCCCCTAGTGGTCAGGAGTTATCAAAAACTGACTTTTTTGCTTATAACTTCTGAACCCTTTGGCCAAAAATCATGAAACTGGTCTCTTTAGATCCAGTGGGTCATGCCGAGTCCTGTGATACCAAATATTCCCATATCGGCCATTTTTAGCGTCTGCCATTTCGATTTTTCTTATAAGATGCTATGTTTAACAAACACTTGACTTTAGTGCTCTGTCAGCAATGGTTTACCCAATTGAAAGCAAACTTTGCATGTGTCAATGTCACCACACTCTCAATGTACCACACACTACAATTTGGTTACAGCGCTGCCTGTTGGTTGAATGCGATAAACCATTAAATCGAATTGCTAAAGACCGTATTGTTGGTTTTTCAGCCATTTAGACTTAAGTCATATTGAAATGTCTTTAGATTTTTACTGCCGTTGGTCTGATGATGCCAGTCATGTCGGCATGACATTTAATGCCCTCCTTGCGCTTGGCCCCGTGATGGCTGCTAGCAGCTATATTTAGGGGCCAAGCACCGAAGGTGCGGAGGCACCTATTGTTTTTGTTCCGGTTCTTATTATTATTATTATTATTATTATTCTTCTTCTGCCATTGAAGTCTATGACAGCCCATAGAACCGTAAGCGGGAAAATGAAAAAAAGTTGGCACACTGATAAAGGAGAGTCCAATCATTGACCATAGCAAAATTGAAGTCTCTAACTCAATCTCTCTAGCGCCACCAACTGTCCAAAGTTGCACTCACGTTTACGTAAATAACTTTTGAACCGTATGTCCTAGAAACAAAATTCTTTTGTCCACTGATTCCTTGGCTCAAGACGATTCGATTGCACCCTATGACGTCATTTTCCGTCATGAAGATTTTCCCGCCATTTTGAATTTTATGAAAAACCTACTTTGTCGAACTCCTCCTAGGCCGTTCGTCCGATGTTCACGAAAATTGAACCACATCATCTCCCGACAATGTGGACAAAACGATATATAAAGAAAGTTGATTCGTCAAACCGTTTACGAATAACTCGCGAAAGAATCTGAGGTAAAAGTCGCCAAAATGAAATTGAGGCTTTATCTCCCCAATGCATTAGCCTTTTCTGACCAAACTAGGTGTGTGTTATGTCAATCATGGTTTGAGGCTACCTGCAGAGTTTTGGCGCTGTGCCCCCTAGTGGTCAGGAGTTATCAAAAACTGACTTTTTTGCTTATAACTTCTGAACCCTTTGGCCAAAAATCATGAAACTGGTCTCTTTAGATCCAGTGGGTCATGCCGAGTCCTGTGATAGCAAATATTCCCATATCGGGCATTTTGAGCGTCTGCCATTTCGATTTTTCTTATAAGATGCTATGTTTAACAAACACATGACTTTAGTGCTCTGTCAGCCATGGTTTACCCAATTTACCCAATGTACCACATGAATTGACACTACAATTTGGTTACAGCGCTGCCTGTTGGTCGAACGTGATAAACCATTAAATCGAACTACTAAAGACCGTATTGTTGATTTTTCAGCCATTTAGACTTAAGTCATATTGAAATGTCTTTAGATTCTTACTGCCGTTGGTCTGATGATGCCAGCCATGTCGGCATGACATTTAATGCCCTCCTTGCGCTTGGCCCCGTGATGGCTGCTAGCAGCTATATTTAGGGGTTCAAACGCGAAGCGTTGAAAACCTATTGTAATTGTTAGGATTTTTATTATTATTATTATTATTATTATTATTATTATTCTGCCGTACTTCTTATCGTGCAGACCAAACCGTAAGGTCTAGAGACTTTAAAGTTGGTCAGATGGTAGGTCTCAATTTGGGGAGAAGGTATCAAAATATGACGCAAATCGGGCAATAGGTGGCGCTACAGCGATTACAAACGTGTACACGCTCATAACTCGTAAACCGTTTGTCGTAGACTCAAGTGTCTTATATCCCTGGAATCCTTGGCTCAAGACTTAAAAAATGTATATCTCCGATTTCATTTCCGCCTATAAAAATTTTCCGCCATTTTGAATTTTCTGAAAAAAAAAATTTTCGAACTCCTCCTAGGCCGTTTGTCCAAATCACGCAAAATTTCCCACGCATCATCTAGAGACTCTCATAACCAAAAGTTGTCAAAGGAATTTTGATCGGTGATTCACGCTTGCAACAAGACAATAAAACGTTCGCATAAGGCGGAGACACTTTTGCTAAAATCGTAATACCTCTGGAACGCAAAGAGATAATCTCACCAAACTTCACATAGTCATGTATAAGATCAGTATGTGGTCACACCAAAAAAACTGCGATGATTGACCACTTGGTGGCGCTATATTGCGAAAAAAACACTCAATCACCTGTACAGGGTCACATGGTAGTCCGATTGACCTGAGACTTGTCATGCACGGTCTTTGTCCAAGGGTCCATGATGGTCTATGAGGACATTGGTGTATCTCAAAAAACATGACCGTCATCGGCCAATGAACTTTGAGCATCAATTAGACTAGCTTAACGAAGGTCGATCGGAACGAAACTCGATGGGCGTGTTTGACTCATGGCCCTAGTGGTCTGTCAGAATTTTGAAGAAAATCGGACACTAGTTGGCGCTAACGAGTTTTTTGCGTCTCTACTCACGTGGTGTTTCACGCATCCACAGAATATTGATATCATCTGATAGATCTCCTCATACTAAACAACTTTGCCTCAAGAACCACTGCTGTCAATCAAATTGTTTGCGAAATATTGGACATTTTTGAAATTTAAAATTTTTCGAACTCGTCATAGGCCGTCAATCTCACTGGCTTGAAAATTCACACGCATCATCTAGGGACACTCAAGGCAAAAAGTTGTCAAAGGATTTTCGATTAGTTAAACCGTTCAGCAGATACAATTTTTCATATATTTCTGATTTGGCCTATGTGATTAAAATGTCTATATATCTTGTCCAAAAACAAGAAACTTCACAAAACTGTGTAAATGTTAAGAACAAGACATTATGAAGAAAGTTGTGAGGTTTCATGTATTTCTGATGCTCGTACGGCTCACAATAAATTATAAACACTCTATATTTTAAAATCTTAGAAAAGCTGTAATACTACTTTTGTCCACAAGAGAAACGTCACAGAACTGTGAACATGTTAAGAACAAGTCATTTTGAAGAAATGTGTCAGGTCTCATGTATTTCTGATGCTCATAGGGCTCACAATAAATAATAAACTATCTATATTTTAAAATCTTAGAAAAGCTGTAATACTACTTTTGTCCACAAGAGGCGCCGTCAGGCTAGAAAATCTTTTCATGTGGAGAACAAGTCAGATTGACATAGACTGACATAAAAGTTCAGATGATATGATGTGTGGTGTTAAACATATCCACACGATATTAATATAATTTGATAGATCTTCCTATAGTGAAAAAATGTGTAATATGATACGTCTATACATCGTTTACACAAACTAGAAACTTCATAAAGATGTGTTTATGTGGAGAACAAGTCAGATTGACATAGATCGACATTACAGTTCAGATGTTCAGTTCACAATATTAATATCATTTGATCTTCTCATTCTGAACATCTTTGAAAGATGTCTATACATTGTTTGCACAAAGTAGAAACTTCACAGAACTGTGCACATTAGGAGAACTAGTCAGATTGACCACAAACAGTCATGACATCTCAGATGGTCCTGCTACGTTTGAACCCCGGTCATTGCTGCTTGCAGCTATATTTATTATTATTATTCTTCTTCTGCCATTGAAGTCTATGACAGCCCATAGAACCGTAAGCGGGAAAATGAAAAAAAGTTGGCACACTGATAAAGGAGAGTCCAATCATTGACCATAGCAAAATTGAAGTCTCTAACTCAATCTCTCTAGCGCCACCAACTGTCCAAAGTTGCACTCACGTTTACGTAAATAACTTTTGAACCGTATGTCCTAGAAACAAAATTCTTTTGTCCACTGATTCCTTGGCTCAAGACGATTCGATTGCACCCTATGACGTCATTTTCCGTCATGAAGATTTTCCCGCCATTTTGAATTTTATGAAAAACCTACTTTGTCGAACTCCTCCTAGGCCGTTCGTCCGATGTTCACGAAAATTGAACCACATCATCTCCCGACAATGTGGACAAAACGATATATAAAGAAAGTTGATTCGTCAAACCGTTTACGAATAACTCGCGAAAGAATCTGAGGTAAAAGTCGCCAAAATGAAATTGAGGCTTTATCTCCCCAATGCATTAGCCTTTTCTGACCAAACTAGGTGTGTGTTATGTCAATCATGGTTTGAGGCTACCTGCAGAGTTTTGGCGCTGTGCCCCCTAGTGGTCAGGAGTTATCAAAAACTGACTTTTTTGCTTATAACTTCTGAACCCTTTGGCCAAAAATCATGAAACTGGTCTCTTTAGATCCAGTGGGTCATGCCGAGTCCTGTGATAGCAAATATTCCCATATCGGGCATTTTGAGCGTCTGCCATTTCGATTTTTCTTATAAGATGCTATGTTTAACAAACACATGACTTTAGTGCTCTGTCAGCCATGGTTTACCCAATTTACCCAATGTACCACATGAATTGACACTACAATTTGGTTACAGCGCTGCCTGTTGGTCGAACGTGATAAACCATTAAATCGAACTACTAAAGACCGTATTGTTGATTTTTCAGCCATTTAGACTTAAGTCATATTGAAATGTCTTTAGATTCTTACTGCCGTTGGTCTGATGATGCCAGCCATGTCGGCATGACATTTAATGCCCTCCTTGCGCTTGGCCCCGTGATGGCTGCTAGCAGCTATATTTATTATTATTCTTCTTCTGCCATTGAAGTCTATGACAGCCCATAGAACCGTAAGCGGGAAAATGAAAAAAAGTTGGCACACTCATAAAGGAGAGTCCAATCATTGACCATAGCAAAATTGAAGTCTCTAACTCAATCTCTCTAGCGCCACCAACTGTCCAAAGTTGCACTCACGTTTACGTAAATAACTTTTGCACCGTATGTCCTAGAAACAGAATTCTTTTGTCCACTGATTCCTTGGCTCAAGACGATTCGATTGCACCCTATGACGTCATTTTCCGTCATGAAAATTTTCCCGCCATTTTGAATTTTATGAAAAACCTACTTTGTCGAACTCCTCCTAGGCCGTTCGTCCGATGTTCACGAAAATTGAACCACATCATCTCCCGACAATGTGGACAAAACGATATATAAAGAAAGTTGATTCGACAAACCGTTTACGAATAACTCGCGAAAGAATCTGAGGTAAAAGTCGCCAAAATGAAATTGAGGCTTTATCTCCCCAATGCATTAGCCTTTTCTGACCAAACTAGGTGTGTGTTATGTCAATCATGGTTTGAGGCTACCTGCAGAGTTTTGGCGCTGTGCCCCCTAGTGGTCAGGAGTTATCAAAAACTGACTTTTTTGCTTATAACTTCTGAACCCTTTGGCCAAAAATCATGAAACTGGTCTCTTTAGATCCAGTGGGTCATGCCGAGTCCTGTGATACCAAATATTCCCATATCGGCCATTTTGAGCGTCTGCCATTTCGATTTTTCTTATAAGATGCAATGTTTAACAAACACTTGACTTTAGTGCTCTGTCAGGAATGGTTTACCCAATTGAAAGCAAACTTTGCATGTGTCAATGTCACCACACTCTCAATGTACCACACACTACAATTTGGTTACAGCGCTGCCTGTTGGTTGAATGCGATAAACCATTAAATCGAATTGCTAAAGACCGTATTGTTGGTTTTTCAGCCATTTAGACTTAAGTCATATTGAAATGTCTTTAGATTTTTACTGCCGTTGGTCTGATGATGCCAGTCATGTCGGCATGACATATAATGCCCTCCTTGCGCTTGGCCCCGTGATGGCTGCTAGCAGCTATATTTATTATTCTTTTTCTTGTGCCATGGGAGTCTATGGCAGCCCATAGAACCGTAAACGGGAAAATGAAAAAAAGTTGGCACACTCATTAAGGACAGTCCAATCATTGACCATAGCAAAATTGAAGTCTCTAACTCAATCTCTATAGCGCCACCAACTGTCCAAAGTTGCACTCACGTTTACGTTAATAACTTTTGAACCGTATGTCCTAGAAACAAAATTTTTATGTCCACTGATTCCTTGGCTCAAGACGATTCGATTGCACCATATGACGTCATTTTCCGTCATGAATATTTTCCCGCCATTTTGAATTTTATGAAAAACCTACTTTTTCGAACTCCTCCTAGGCCGTTTGTCCGATTTTCACGAAAATTGAACCACATCATCTCCAGACCATGGTGACAAAAAGTTATCCAAAGAAAGTTGAAATGTCAAACCGTTTATGAATAACTCACGAATGAATCCGACGTAATGATCGCAAAAATGAACTTGAGGCTATATCTCCACAACGCATTAGCGTTTTCTGACCAAACTCGGTGTGTGTTATGTCAATCATGGTCTGAGGCTACCTGCAGAGTTTTGGCGCTGTGCCCCCTAGTGGTCAGGAGATATGAAAAAGTGACATTTTTCCTTACAACTCCTGAACGCTTTGTCCAAAAATCTTAAAACTGGTCTCGTTAGATTCAGTGCATCATGCCGAGTCGTGCGATACCAAATTTTCCCATATCGGCCATTTAGAGCGTCGGCCATTTTGAATATTGTCATAAATTGCTATATTTAACAAATGGATTAGCGTATCGTTACGAAACTCAATATGTGTCTTTGGCACCTAACATTGATACGGCACAAAAAGTTTGGGGGCAGCGCCACCTTGTGGTCAAAAGTTATAACCAAATTTACAAATATGCTAATAACTTTTGATGACGTTAACCTATTGTAAAACAAATGGTCTTAATGTGTTCATTGGGTCAAGCCGAGACCATAGATACCAAATATGTCATATTCGGCCAAACCTCCGATTTGCCATGTTATTTTTCTTTAAAAACCTACTTTTTCGAACTCCTCCCAGACCGTTTGTCCAATTTTCACCAAAATTGAACCACATCATCTCCAGACCATCATGACCAAAAGTTATCCAAAGAAAGTTGATATGTCAAATCGTTTACGAATAACTCGCGAAAGAATCCAACGTAATGGTCGCAAAAATGAAATTGAGGCTTTATCTCCGCAACGCATTAGCGTTTTCTGACCAAACTAGGTGTGTGTTATGTCAATCATGGTCTGAGGCTACCTGCAGAGTTTTGGCGCTCTGCCCCCTAGTGGTCAGGAGATATTAAAAAACTGACTTTTTTGATTATAACTCCTGAACCCTTTGGCCAAAAATCATGAAACTGGTCTCTTTAGATCCAGTGGGTCATGCCGAGTCCTGTGATACCAAATTTTCCCATATCGGCCATTTTGAGCGTCTGCCATTTCGATTTTTCTTATAAGATTCTTTGTTTAACAAACACATGGCTTTAGTGGTCTGTCAGCAATGGTTTACCCAATTGAAAGCAAACTTTGCATGTGTCAATGTCACCACACTCTCAATGTACCACATGAATTGACACTACAATTTGGTTACAGCGCTGCCTGTTGATTGAATGTGATAAACCATTAAATCGAAATACTAAAGACCGTATTGTTGATTTTTCAGCCATTTAGACTTAAGTCATATTGAAATGTCTTTAGATTCTTACTGCCGTTGGTCTGATGACGCCAGCCATGTCGGCATGACATTTAATGCCCTCCTTGCGCTTGGCCCCGTGATGGCTGCTAGCAGCTATATTTATTCTTCATCTTCTTCCGCCATGGGAGTCTATGGCAGCCCATAGAACCGTAAGCGGGAAAATGAAAAAAAGTTGGTACACTCATTAAGGACAGTCCAATCATTGACCATAGCAAATTTGAAGTCTCTAACTCAATATCTCTAGCGCCACCAACTGTCCAAAGTTGAACTAACGTTTATGCTAATAACTTTTGAACCGTATGATCTAGAAACAAAATTCTTATGTCCACTGATTCCTTGGCTCAAGACGATTCGATTGCACCCTATGACGTCATTTTCCGTCATGAAATTTTTCCCGCCATTTTGAATTTTATGAAAAACCTACTTTTTCGAACTCCTCCTAGGCCGTTTTTCCGATTTCAACGAAAATTGAACCACATCATCCCCAGACCATGTGGACAAAAAGTTATCCAAAGAAAGTTGATATGTCAAACCGTTTACGAACAACTCGCGAAAGAATCCGACGTAATGGTCGCAAAAATGAAATTGAGGCTTTATCTCCGCAACGCATTAGCGTTTTCTGACCAAACTAGGTGTGTGTTATGTCAATCATGGTCTGAGGCTACCTGCAGAGTTTTGGCGCTGTGCCCCCTAGTGGTCAGGAGATATGAAAAAGTTAAATATTTGCTTATAACGTCTGAACGCTTTGGCCAAAAATAATAAAACTGGTCTCTTTAGATTCAGTGCATCATGCCGAGTCGTGCAATACCAAATTTTTCCATATCGGCCATTTTGAGCGTCGGCCATTTTGAATATTGTCATAAATTGCTATATTTAACAAAGACATTGGCGTATCGTTACGAAACTCAATATGTGTCTTCGGCACCTAACCTTGATACGACTCAAAAAGTTTCGAGGCAGCACCACCTTGTGGTCAAAAGTTATAACCAAATTTACAAATATGCTAATAACTTTTGAGTACGTTAACCTATGGTAAAACAATTTATCTTTATACGTTCCTTGGGTCAAACCGAGAACACAGATACCAAATTTGTCATAGTCGGCCAAACTTCTTGTCCACCATGTTGTTTTTCTTTGAAAACCTACTTTTTCGAACTCCTCCCAGACCGTTTGTCCAATTTTCACCAAAATTAAACCACATTATCTCCCGACCATCGTGACAAAAAGTTATCCAAAGAAAGTTGATATGTCAAACCGTTTACGAATAACTCGCGAAAGAATCCGACGTAATGGTCGCAAAAATGAAATTGAGGCTTTATCTCCGCAACGCATTAGCATTTTCTGACCAAACTAGGTGTGTGTTATGTCAATCATGGTCTGAGGCTACCTGCAGAGTTTTGGCGCTCTGCCCCCTAGTGGTCAGGAGATATTAAAAAACTGACATTTTTTATTATAACTCCTGAACGCTTTGTCTAAAAATCATGAAACTGCTGTCTTTACATCCAGTGGGTCATGCCGAGTCCTGTGATACCAAATTTTCCCATATCGACCATTTTGAGCGACTGCCATTTCGATTTTTCTTATAAGATGCTATGTTTAACAAACACATGATTTTAGTGTTCTGTCAGCAATGGTTTACCCAATTGAAAGCAAACTTTGCATGTGTCAATGTCACCACACTCTCAATGTACCACATGAATTGACACTACAATTTGGTTACAGCGCTGCCTGTTGGTTGAATGTGATAAACACTTATATCGAAATACTAAAGACCGTATTGTTGATTTTTCAGCCATTTAGACTTAAGTCATATTGAAATGTCTTTAGATTCTTACTGCCGTTGGTCTGATGATGCCAGCCATGTCGGCATGACATTTAATGCCCTCCTTGCGCTTGGCCCCGTGATGGCTGCTAGCAGCTATATTTAACCTTGTGTTTTGTGTCATTGTTATCTTGTGTGACCCAGTTTTCTTTAGATCAGACACTAGTTTGGTTCTGCTCGTCTTAGAAAGCAGTTTCATCCCTGTGGCCTTTAGGTTGAAGAACTGAAGACGAGTAACTCTTAAGCTCTTATGATGGAGATGTTATGTTGTCTGAAACCTTCAGAGTTTAACGGAATGATTGAAAATAAAATATGCCTTGAGATACGAGCATAATTCATTCCAGGACGAGCTCGTAACTCGAGTTGCTTGTATCTCAAATCATGTTTTTCCATAAGAAATAACAGAAAAAATGTATCCGTTCCGGCCCTCTAAACTCCCTTATTAGTGTTAATAACAATGGAAAAAACATGTTTTAATTGCTATAGACACACACACACAATTATAGTATATAAGGATTTCTGTGATATAAAATAAAAAGTGGTTTTAATTATGAGTTCTTGCCTTCGAGACACACGATACAGTAGCGGTGGAGGAGGAGGAGGAGGAAGAGGGGGAGGGAGGGATGACGTATATTTTGTAGGTTGCGTAAATAACACAAACACAATACGAAAGACTATGGCAAAAGAAACGAGCGCAAATCTGATGTTTGTGCGCGTAATTTACATTCGTGAGCGGATAACAGATTTACATGCAAAAAAATGCTAATTTTAATCCCTCATTTTAAAATCTGCAACATTCCCCAAACGCACTCAATCTTCCCTTGACTGCTGTTTTTGTTCGAGTGAACACTTATTTTAATCGAACACGTGAAGTGAACGACCTGTAAGCTGCTCGTATCTCAGAACACTCGTATGTCGAGACGCTCGTATATCAGAACACTCGTATGTCGAGACGCTCGTATATCAGAACACTCGTATGTCGAGACGCTCGTATATCAGAACACTCGTATGTCGAGACGCTCGTATATCAGAACACTCGTATGTCGAGACGCTCGTATCTCAGAACACTCGTATGTCGAGACGCTCGTATCTCAGAACACTCGTATGTCGAGACGCTCGTATCTCAGAACACTCGTATGTCGAGACGCTCGTATATCAGAACACTCGTATGTCGAGACGCTCGTATATCAGAACACTCGTATGTCGAGACGCTCGTATATCAGAACACTCGTATGTCGAGACGCTCGTATATCAGAACACTCGTATGTCGAGACGCTCGTATATCAGAACACTCGTATGTCGAGACGCTCGTATATCAGAACACTCGTATGTCGAGACGCTCGTATATCAGAACACTCGTATGTCGAGACGCTCGTATATCAGAACACTCGTATGTCGAGACGCTCGTATATCAGAACACTCGTATGTCGAGACGCTCGTATATCAGAACACTCGTATGTCGAGACGCTCGTATATCAGAACACTCGTATGTCGAGACGCTCGTATATCAGAACACTCGTATGTCGAGACGCTCGTATATCAGAACACTCGTATGTCGAGACGCTCGTATATCAGAACACTCGTATGTCGAGACGCTCGTATATCAGAACACTCGTATGTCGAGACGCTCGTATATCAGAACACTCGTATGTCGAGACGCTCGTATATCAGAACACTCGTATGTCGAGACGCTCGTATATCAGAACACTCGTATGTCGAGACGCTCGTATCTCAGAACACTCGTATGTCGAGACGCTCGTATCTCAGAACACTCGTATGTCGAGACGCTCGTATCTCAGAACACTCGTATGTCGAGACGCTCGTATCTCAGAACACTCGTATGTCGAGACGCTCGTATCTCAGAACACTCGTATGTCGAGACGCTCGTATCTCAGAACACTCGTATGTCGAGACGCTCGTATCTCAGAACACTCGTATGTCGAGACGCTCGTATCTCAGAACACTCGTATGTCGAGACGCTCGTATCTCAGAACACTCGTATGTCGAGACGCTCGTATCTCAGAACACTCGTATGTCGAGACGCTCGTATATCAGAACACTCGTATGTCGAGACGCTCGTATATCAGAACACTCGTATGTCGAGACGCTCGTATATCAGAACACTCGTATGTCGAGACGCTCGTATCTCAGAACACTCGTATGTCGAGACGCTCGTATCTCAGAACACTCGTATGTCGAGACGCTCGTATCTCAGAACACTCGTATGTCGAGACGCTCGTATCTCAAAGCATTACTGAAGTTCAAAACATGTACAACTTTTTTCCTTCGTTATCAATTTTTTTTCTATACGATGACGTTACCAGGTGCTGTGAAAGGAGTGTGTAATTACTATCCCATAATTTACTCACCCTCCAGCCATCCTAGGTTGGAGGGTTACTTTCATGAAATGTAAAAATATCACGGCTCTTCCCATCTTTATAATGGGAGTGAATGGAGACAAAAGAGCGACTCCATCCATCATGAAAGCGATCCAGATGATTAATAAAGACCTTTTAAACACAACGCACAAATTAGAAGTGTAAAAGATCATTTTAAAGAGAAATGTGGGATCCTACATCATACACAGGGTCAGAGGTCACTCTTATCTCTTTATTATTATTATTGTACGCGTTTGCTTGTTTTGATGAGTGAATTTTAGTTTTGTTTGTTTTTATCTGTCGATCAAAAGCGGCTTTACGTAGTCATAGCATTTTTGACATGTTGAAACGTGTTTAACTGGATGTGTAGGAGGATAATAGTACTTCTGGACGCGGGTTTGTAGAGGAATGCCGTCTTATCAAAGGCTTTCTGTCTGGTTATCTCCAAGCGCTGGTGATCAGATAGAAGTCTCCTCTGTAACTGGAATGTGGAAATGTGAAGTTGTGTTATTTTGCGCGTCATCAGGGTGTGTGAGGACACAGACTGCATACAAACACAGTGATCCCTCGTTTATCGCGGTTAATGTGGACCGGAAGCCCCGCGATAGGTGAAAATAGGAGTAGGATTGGCCCCCCCAGGAACTTCTGTATGTGTGTGTAGGTACCAGAATGTTTCAAATATGCATATTTATACTTTATATTTTAATTAAATCGAATTAATTATAAAACCTTAATATTCTACATTTACTCTCTCATTCGATGCGTGTTATGGTGCTCTACACTCCAGTAATGAGAGGAAGAGGCTCCACTCCACTCCTGCTCTCATTGGTCGATCTCGCACCGGGAACCAATCACGTGTCTTGTCTGAGTGCTGTGGGCGTGTACAAAGCCTCTGAGAGAGTTTCTCTCTTTGTCTGGCATCCTGGGAAACCGTTTCTCTTGCATCACGATTTCTTCCGCAACACAGCTGCCGATATGCCGTGATTTTTTTTTCCCAATTAATATTTTTGAAAAACTGAGACTGCGAAACTTGAACCGCGAAGTGGCGAGGGATTACTGTAATGCATAGTGTGTGAAAAAAACGTACCTGGACGACCTGCCACAGCTATTGAGACTCAAGTGCACATGATGATGATATAATGTGAGTCAACGGGTCGGTCAACATGACGTGTGTAGCACAGGAATGGAAGGATGGCATTTCCAACACAGTCTTTACTCATCAATTAGGAATGTTTAACGAGTCACTGCTATTGTTCACACTGGAGATTTAAACGACCAACAAATGAATGATGCCTCAAATCACGAGGCTTGTTGAGGGAGGTGTGCTGTTACTCTTCTAAGGGATTCGATTAACGTTTATGGAGAGTGGGAAGCTCATTTTATTTGGATTAGTGAGCAGCACCAGCTTGGCTACACAATTAGCATCTTTCTTTGGTCATTTTACTGTATTCCAGGTGGAAATCTCAAGTCTGATCACTAAGAGAAGTAAAAGCACATTATTCACAAATTAAGGTATCATTTGTCTTGGTAGCGGAACAACTTTCATTTATTTAACCCATATTTTACCAGGAATAATCCCATTGAGATAAAAATCCCTCCTACCAGGAAGTCCACACAAAATTTCACACATAAAATATTACAAGACAAAACAAGGGAAAACAACAAAAATCCTGTCCAGCACTCAAACTTAACAAAATATATAAATGTTAAGTAAAACAGGAACATGATTATTTCAAATATGACACCAAAGTTTCTAAAAATATTTATTTTCTAAAAACTTTTTCCACAAAGGCTAATGCTTAGGGTGGGTTTGTTTAAAATCCTTAACCTTAACCTTGTTTTCTTCCCAAACACCACTAACAAACGAGTAAGAAGTGTATTTTAATTTCTTAGTTTGTAAGTACGTGTTCAACTCTAAGGAAATCCGTCGTTTCTCCTGTGAGTTGTGTGAAGGATATGAGAGCGACTCTGTGTCAGGTGTTGTTCTCATTTCTTGCACTTCGCTGAACTCTATAAATGGCACATTCCTCACTAACTCGGACTGAAGGTCTCCGTGCATCCATATGGATCCATATCCTTGTTCAGCCGTCTAAAAATGTGAAAAACATGAGCCCGCCGGCTAATTTTAATCCCTCGCGCGCATGACATCACATCTGCAGAAATACGCATGCGCACAAACATTCCCACGTGCTCAATCTTCCCTCGACTGCTGTTTTTGCTCGAGCGAACACTTATTTTAGCCGACAAACGTGAGTGCTCAACCATCTGTAAGCTGCTCGTATCTCAAATATTTACTCGTATCTCAAAGCAAAAATTGCTGGAAGGTTTGCTCGTATCTCAGAACGCTCGTATGTCGGGACGCTCGTATCTCAAGGCGTTACTGTACATTGTTTTCCTGTGTATCGAGCTTTCAGCCAAAGAAACATTGAAGTTATTCTGCATCAGACAAAAAACAACTGCAAGCAACGTTTAGGAACGGCCTAGTGTATCCTGGATAATTACTTAAAGTCTTAAAGAGTTAACAATTTACTGGTTTAATCGCAGTAGTATAGGAATTATAAATGGTCAAATAACAGGAACATCCAAACAATTGAAGCTGTTAAGCGGTTTAAAAAGGGCATTATTGTTCTGTTTGGTGCCACGAGTGAAATTACACACTCAGATATTACATGAACTTTACTTCCATCCCTCAGTGTTGTTTCCACTTCAAAGTCTATAGCATTGAGCTGTCCGGCCTGGCCGATACTATCTGTGTTTCAGCAGGACTGCTTTCTGCCTTTCCAGGAGCAACATCGATCCACTTTGTTTAGAACAAAGTCTCAGCAAATCAGAAAAGCTTGTTATGTACTTTAAGTTTCACATTAATGTAAGTGAACACTCAAAGCCTTACGTTACCTGTACCTTGCATTCATCATTTGAGAACTGTCTCTTTTTGTTGGATAAATAGCTAGCAATACTGTCTCATCATGACTTTCCCATTCGATTTCTTTACTTTACACGACATTACTTTGATATGAAAGTGTTTCTTTAGAACAGTTAGTGAAACTCAGAGAGATCTTGGCAAGAAGCAAGTAGTAAGTTGCAGTTTTTACATGTGAAAAATGGTGCAGATTTATGTGTTGTAATGCTAGATCCTGTATTCACAGCTGGAGTTTATCATCGTTGTCGATGATTTCAAACCTCAATGACTTTCTTTTCCGTAGAAGGGAGACGTTAGTGACTGACAGCCTTGAGAACTTTTGTGGATCTAGATACTTTAACCAGGCAGAACTGTGAATATCTCGCAAAGATCTGATTTCACGAACCTGGCAAAGCATTTTCTTGTCATACCAGTGCTTTTTCCTGGTTGGCCTGAATCATCTTCAAATTCTTCGTAAATGAATTTGCATATTGAATTTTGACGTTTATAGTCACGGCTATATCAAACGTGTTTCTCTGTTAAGGTTCGTTTTGAATAAGACAAAGACACACATTTCGGGATGTTCGTACACTCATTGCTTTCTCCTCGGGATGTACTTTGCTTTGCTCGCTTTCACCATCATGTGCTTCCTCTGGGTGAACTGAAGCAGCAGCTCTGGCACACATGCATGCAAACAGAGGACCTGACTTCCTGCTGATATTCAAATGCACTGAGCTGCACTGCAGGGACAGGCCCGATAGAAAATAAACCACACACAAACACTCAGTCAACCGTGCATCTATCAATCTGAATCTATCAAGCTTGAGTAAAAGTGTTTCCAAAGGAAAACATGAACCCTGTCTGTTTCTGTTCACAGATATCGCAGTGGTGGAAATGACGGATGCGTTTCGACAGCCCTCTCTCTTCTATCACTTGGGTGTGAGAGAGAGTTTCAGCATGGTCAACAACATCATCCTTTATTGCGATCTCAACTCCGACTCGCTGCAGTCTCTGCAGGTCAGATAGTCTCTTCTCTCCGTGTCAAATGTGTGTTTCATATTCTACTTATCTGAAGTTTAGAGACCTAAAGATTGAGTTGTCTTTGTTATGACTACTGTCCACATTTTTGAATACATGTACATTTCTGCATTTATCAGATGCTTTTTTGAATTGAATTGAATTGAAGTTTATTGTCATTACACATGTACAAGTACAGTATAACGAGATGACGTTGGAGCAAGCCCCGAGCCGCTGCCTATGCAACTTTATCCAAAGTTCAAGAAACACATTGACATTCTAATCAGTTCTTGCTTTCCCTGGGAATCAAACCCTTGACCTTGTTGTTGCAAGCGCCACTCTCTACTGTTAGACACACAGGAAATAATAGTAAAGTTATGAAATGACACACAGAGCAGTATGTATTGATCCTCAAAGATGTGAACTGTTTAAAGTTCAGTCTTTTTTTAGTTTAGTAGGCGGAGCTTCATTTTGGCATGAGAAGTAATGACAGAGTTTTTCATTTAAAAAACAAAATGTTTTAAGTAAAATGCTGGCACAATTTATATTTGTCATCTGTGTTAAATGTAAACATTTAACACATGCAAATAGATTACAATGTTACAAGACGATGAAAAAGTAGGGATGAGCAATTGTAGCATTATCTGTATCTGTTAACCATATGAATTATCTGTACTCGAAGTGGGCGGGATTTAACCCGCATGTTATTTTTAATCATGCAATTGATATGGGTTGATCAGAAATTGTTATATTTATTGCTGATTATAAAGCTATTTACATGACAGCATCAGCATTGAGCTTCAGATCAATGGTTTTGATCACGATAACAAACGAGCTATATACAGAACAAGTTTTGCTACAATGAATACAACACATGCAGTTGCAATTATGAAGAAATCAATTTTTAATCATCATTTTTTTGCGTGAAGTTTTTTTTAATGGTTAGAGCCAGCAGACGGTTAAAAAAAAAAAAATCTCAGACAGGCAGAAGCAACGCTAGTCGAATTCTACCAAGCACCACGTCTGAACAAACTCCATGTTTACCAGAACTATACTGGTTAATAAGTAAGTACTACAAAAAAAGAAAAAAGAAATAAAAAACAAACCTGAAGCTGAAGAAACCCTAAACGTTAACGGAAAAGACCCGCGAAACTGAGTGACTGAGAGAAAGAGAGCTGTTCTCTTCTCAGTGTTCTGTGTGTGAGTGAGCAGAGCGGGACACAGCAGATCTGCATGTGTAGGGGAGGGGTGCTGTGACTAGCCTATCACAGAATGCAGACACAGTCAGATACCCAATGAGGATTTTTATTCAATCCGAGCACAGATATTGACTCGTATTACTCGTATAATACTCGTACTCGGCAAAAGTGCTTTATCCGTACCGGATACTCGTTTCAGCTGAGTATCCGGCTCAACTCTATTAAAAAAACTATTAACTCAATTTAAAAAAATCACCTAAGGCAAAGACTTTGACTGGTTGTGTATTACTGCAATTTAGGCTTTGATTTGGCCAAGTAGGACGATTTCCTAAAACAGCAAGAATATTCCAATCCTATGCTTTAAGAAATGAAAGCACTTTTGTGAAATGTCGGTGTGGAGAAATAATGGGAGTCCAGTGATGATCCCCTGATTGTAAGCTTTTGTACATGTAGAGTCTTTATTCTATGTATAGCATACAAATTGGAGAAAAACATTGACCAAGCAAAAGACACACTGTGTGCATCGTGCAAATTTAAACTGAGTAAGAGCTCAAAACAAACTGATGAAGTGCACATTTATATAATAATAATAATGTTGCTCTAAACTTCTTCTAGTCTTAAACTGAACCCTAAAGTCAGA
>JAWRVZ010001515.1:0-17500 GCA_037043235.1 Rhodeus uyekii
AGGTGTGTGTGTGTGTGATGGAGAGAGGTGTGTGTGTGTGTGAGAGAGAGGTGTGTGTGATGGAGAGAGAGAGGTGTGTGTGTGTGAGAGAGAGTGAGGTGTGTGTTATGTCAGAGCTGCAGGTGTTTGAGTGTGTGTGTGTGTGTGTGTGTGTTGAGCAGATGTCATCTACGAGCGCTGGGTGAAGATCAAGCCGGAGGTGAAGAAGGAGGTGTGTCATCTGATCCGTGTGTCTCTGTTCTGGTGGCACATCCTGCTCCGGCAGCAGGAGAATCATCCCACCACCTTCTGGGCCGTGGAGATGGGATTCCTGGACTCCAAGTGAGTGTGTGTCTCACGGATCTGGCGGGATAATCCGCAGGGATTTCAGGCGCTTCATTCCTGCTTTTGTGTTTCAGCGTGTCGAACGATTTGAGTCTGAAGAGGCTTGAGAAGATCGAGATCCTGGAAACCATCCTGGAGGCGATGGATCGCGGCGTAAGTGTCTGTCTGGATGAGTGTGCGTGTGTGTGTGTGTGTGTGTGTG
Organism: Rhodeus uyekii; assembly: GCA_037043235.1. Taxonomy (NCBI): domain Eukaryota; kingdom Metazoa; phylum Chordata; class Actinopteri; order Cypriniformes; family Acheilognathidae; genus Rhodeus; species Rhodeus uyekii. The sequence goes on from JAWRVZ010001515.1 coordinate 527, forward strand.
TGTGTGTGTGTGCACGTGAGAGAGAGAGAGAGGTGTGTGTGTGGCGCTCCGGGTCTGATCCGTGTTGTTTTGTGCAGCTGTGTCACAGGGATATGGCGAGGAGAGCGCGAGCCGTGGTGTCGCTCAGCAGATCCTTCTCACTGGTACCAGTTAAACAACACATTACCCTTCCCAATCTCTCTCTCTCACTCTCTCACTCACACTCTCTCTCTCACTCTCTCTCACACTCACTCTCTCTCTCACTCTCTCTCACTCTCTCTCTCACTCTCTCACACTCACTCACACTCACTCACACTCTCTCACTCTCTCTCTCACACTCACTCACACTCTCTCACTCACACTCTCTCACACTCTCTCTCACACTCTCTCACACTCTCTCACACTCTCTCACACTCTCTCTCACACTCACTCACACTCTCTCACTCTCTCTCTCACACTCACTCACACTCTCTCACTCACACTCTCTCTCACTCTCTCACTCACACTCTCTCTCTCACTCTCTCTCACACTCACTCTCTCTCTCACTCTCTCTCACTCTCTCTCTCACTCTCTCACACTCTCTCACACTCACTCACACTCTCTCACTCTCTCTCTCACACTCACTCACACTCTCTCACTCACACTCTCTCACACTCTCTCTCACACTCACTCACACTCTCTCACACTCTCTCACACTCTCTCTCACACTCACTCACACTCTCTCACTCTCTCTCTCACACTCACTCACACTCTCTCACTCACACTCTCTCACTCTCTCTCTCACACTCACTCACACTCTCTCACTCACACTCTCTCACACTCACTCACACTCTCTCACACTCTCTCACACTCTCTCTCACACTCACTCACACTCTCTCACACTCTCTCACACCCTCTCACACTCACTCACACTCTCTCACTCTCTCTCACACCCTCTCACACTCACTCACACTCACTCACACTCTCTCTCTCTCTCACACTCACTCACACTCTCTCTCTCTCACTCACTCACACTCTCTCTCTCACACTCACTCACACTCTCTCTCTCTCACTCACTCACTCTCTCACACTCACTCTCTCACACTCTCTCTCACACTCACTCACACTCTCTCACACTCTCTCACACCCTCTCACACTCACTCACACTCTCTCACTCTCTCTCACACCCTCTCACACTCACTCACACTCTCTCTCTCTCTCACACTCACTCACACTCTCTCTCTCTCACTCACTCACACTCTCTCTCTCACACTCACTCACACTCTCTCTCTCTCACTCACTCACTCTCTCACACTCTCTCACTCTCACTCTCTCTCCGCGGGGTGTGTGCAGCAGGAGGATTGTCTGGCGGAGGCTGTACGCTGGCTGCTGGATTCTGGGACGCCGCTCATCAATCAGAAGCTGCTGGATCTCGGGTCGGTTATTCTCTACCGGACGCTGTGCTTCGTCTTTGGCGAGTGTGAGTTTCATCTCTCCGGTTCATCCATTCGTCAAAGAAAAAAAAGAGGAATTTAATATTAAATATAAATATTGAAATGTTTATGCAGTGGAGTCACTTATCTCGAGTCACGGTTAACTCGCCAATACTATTATGTCGACGATTTTGAAGTGGAACCGTCAAACTCCCTATTTGTCTCAGTATTTTCTTGTTGGTTATGTCGATTCCTTAATGTCGCTGAAATCTAGTATCTCGAGCATAAATGAGACAAATTATCCACTTCACATGGGTATTTCGTGACTCATGAGTGTACCTCGTTCGCTGAGTTTGCGTTGCAGGTGGAGCGCGCGCTCACTTCAATGACAGTTCACTCACGTTGATCTGAGGGATAACACACTGCAGGTATTCTGTGTGTTTTTTTTTCTTCTAAAAATGTCTGGAGGTGTTAAGAGAAAACTGGACGATGCAGTGTTTCAGTGGTTCACAAATACACGAGCAACAAACCTTCCGTCAATGGACCCTTGCTGATGGAGAAGACGGACATTCTGCTGCAAAGAATTAGACTTTACTTTAAAGCAAATCCGGGGGGGCTGAATCGCTTCAAAAAGAGGCACAACATTGTCTTTAAAGTGATTTGTGGAGAGCGCTGCGGTTAAACAGAAGCAAGTGGTTCGGGGATTAAGACTCAAATGTGCACAGTTCTGCATGAGACTCTGAACATTTCAGCCGATCGCTTCATCAAACAAATCGCGGCAACACTGTTGTGTAAAAAACACTAAAAACATGAGCATCTACATTCTCATTTAATCACATTTTTCTCATTTACATCAATACATTTTATTTTTCTTTCTCTTACTACAAACCACGGTTTGGTTTCACTTTTATAAGAAATACAGCCGGCAGGTTTGAAACCCGTCAACACTGATCGGGCTGTCAGAGCAGTCAGGTGTTCACTGCGGAGGGAAGCAGTGTGTTTGCTTCAGACGTCATTTTCACGTGACTAGTGACGTAGATACAGGCTCCGAAGCAGTGGTTCATTGCAAAGCTTGTTCGAGTTTGAAGCTTCGGAGCGTCGGTGTCAGACGTAACATCACTACAGACGCGCACCATTGCCGCTTGCAGCCGCTCAAAATGTGTTTTTTAGAAAAATTAGGTGAAATTGAATAATTTTCTGCGGCACACCTGACGATCACTCTCCGTCACTCTGACAGCTGCGCTGATTGGCTGTCTGACCTGTCAATCATGCAAGAAAGAGTGATTGGCTGTGCTGCCATGAAGGCGGGCTCTTCTCTTAAAGGGACGAGCGAGAGACCTGTTTTTTCTTTCTTTTTCTTCTGATTCTGACTTTCTTATTGCTTTCTAATGGCGTGAATTTCGCGCACAAGCACTGTGTACGGATTCACTGTGTACGGATTATCTGCATCTGAGGGTTATATGTGGGGAAATCGGTAATGTATATGTATGGGTTGTATGTTAATATATGTAATATATGATGTATGGGTTATCTCGCGAAACGGTTATCTCGATGCTTTTTCCCGACGCCGTCGACATAACCGAACTCCACTGTATTTCAAAAACAAATTAGAGCAGGGGTTTTCAAAGTGTGGGGCGCGCCTCCCCTGGGGGGCGCCAGAGCATGCCAGGGGAGGCGCGGAGAGTTGTAAAAAATGATAGTCTAATAACTAGAGTTGAGCCGGATACTCGGCTGAAACGAGTATCCGGTACGGATAAAGCACGTTTGCCGAGTACGAGTATCATAGGAGTAATAAGAGTCAATATCGGTGCTCGGATTGAATAAAAATCCTCATTGGGCAGCTGACTGTGTCTGTGTTCTGTGATAGGCTAGTCACAGCGCCCCTCCCCTACACATGCAGATTTAATTTGTGTCGCGCGGCTCCGCCCTTCACGTGCAGAACACTGACGGTGTCTTTCTCTCTCTCAGGTTCGCGCGTCTTCCGTTAACGTTTAGGGTTGCTTCAGGTTTGTTTTTTATTTCGGTTTGTTTGTAGTATTTATTAACCAGTATAGTTCTGGTAAACGTGGGGTTTTTGTTCAGACGTGGTGCTTGGTAGAATGCGACTAGCGTTGCGTCTCTGCCTGTCGGAGATTTTTATTTAACCGTCTGCTGCTCTATTCAGTTGTTTAACTTCGCGCACTGAGTGTCTGACGCTTTCTTGCTGTTTTTCATACAAAGTAAAGGAATGCAGATCTTAAAAACAGCGTCAGACTATTTGATCTGTAGAACACACAGTCCCCCCTCTCTCTCTCTGTCTCTTTCTCACTCACACACACGCATACCTAGTGTGGAAATAAATAAATAAAAATTACACTGATCATAAATTAAAAGTAAAAAAAAAGAGTTATGTTTAAATGAAAACTCTTGTTCATTACAGTTTTCTTCATAATTGCAACCGCATGAGTTGGATTAATTGTTGCAAAACTTGTTCTCTATATAGTTCGTTTGTGATCAAAACCATTGATCTGAAGCTCAATGCTGATGTTGTCATGTAAATAGTTTTCTAATCAGCAATAAATATAACAATTTCTGATCGACCCGTATCAATTGCATGGTTAAAAATAACATACTGGCTAAAGCCCCGCCCACTTCTGGGTAAAATCCACCCACTTCCGGGTTATGCCCCGCCCAGTCCGAGTACAGATACAGGGGTGGGGGGGGGCGGCGTTGGGTGGGTTGTGTCAAAAGGGAGGCCCACTGTCACAGACTTTGAAAACCTCTGAATTAGAGTAACAACATAATTGTTTATAAAAAGATATTGTTAATTGCGCTGTAATGCAGTGACAGGTGTTGCTGTAGTTCAGAGAGAGAGTGTGTGTGTGTGTGTGAGTGAGCGCACTGCTAATGGCGTCTGCCCTGCAGATGCTCGTTATCTTCAGGTGGTTTCGTGCAGCAAGAAGAAAGCCATCGCGGAGCTGAAGTTCGAGCCGGACCCGTGGACTCTGTCGGTCAGACTCTAGTGTTATTATTCTGCTTATCGGGGAAAAGGACAGAAATAAACTGTTGCTTTTTTCATTTTTGAACTATTTCAGAAAAGCGAGGAGATGAAAAACAAAGGGAATGAGCACTTCCAGAAGAAGAAGTATGATGTGGCGCTGAAGTGGTACACCAAAGCCATCAAGTACCAGTGAGTGCCGAACGGCCTCTCTCTCTCACCCTCTTTCTCTCTGGCTCTCCTTCTATTCCTCTGTCCCTCTCTCTCTCTCTCTGGCTTTCCCTCTCTTTCTCTCTCTCCCTCCCTCTGTCTCTCTCTCCATCCCTCTCTCTCTCCCTCTTTCTGTGGGTGTTTCATCTTTCCTCTCTGTGTTTCAGCCCCAGTAACCACATCCTGTACGGGAACCGCGCGCTGTGTTTGATCCGCTCGGAGAAGTACCTGTGAGTGAGTGTTCAGTTGTTCCGCTGCTGGTGATGAAGAGTGTGATTCTGATGCTGGAGTTTTTCAGGAAAGCACTGGGCGACGGGAAGAGAGCCATCGTCCTGCAGCCGGACTGGGCGAAGGTGACCGCTTGTTCCTCCTCCGACTGTAACCCGTCTGTCTATCTGACGCGGTTCCTCCTCCGACTGTAACCCGCCTGTCTGTCTGACGCTGTTCCTCCTCCGACTGTAACCCGTCTGTCTATCTGACGCGGTTCCTCCTCCGACTGTAACCCGTCTGTCTGTCTGACGCTGTTCCTCCTCCGACTGTAACCCGCCTGTCTGTCTGACGCTGTTCCTCTTCTGACCGTAACCCGTCTGTCTGTCTGATGCGGTTCCTCCTTCTAACGTAACCCGTCTGTCTGTCTGATGCGGTTCCTCCTTCTAACGTAACCCGTCTGTCTGTCTGACGCGGTTCCTCCTCCTAACGTAACCCGTCTGACGCGGTTCCTCCTCCTAACGTAACCCGTCTGACGCGGTTCCTCCTCCTAACGTAACCCGTCTGACGCGGTTCCTCCTCCTAACGTAACCCGTCTGACGCAGTTCCTCCTCCTAACGTAACCCGTCTGACGCGGTTCCTCCTCCTAACGTAACCCGTCTGTCTGTCTGACGCGGTTCCTCCTCCGACTGTAACCCGCCTGTCTGTCTGACGCTGTTCCTCTTCTGACCGTAACCCGTCTGTCTGTCTGATGCGGTTCCTCCTTCTAACGTAACCCGTCTGTCTGTCTGACGCTGTTCCTCCTCCTAACGTAACCCGTCTGTCTGACACTGTTCCTCCTCCTAACGTAACCCGTCTGTCTGTCTGACGCGGTTCCTCCTCCTAACGTAACCCGTCTGTCTGTCTGACGCGGTTCCTCCTCCTAACGTAACCCGTCTGTCTGTCTGACGCGGTTCCTCCTCCTAACGTAACCCGTCTGTCTGTCTGACGCGGTTCCTCCTCCTAACGTAACCCGTCTGTCTGTCTGACGCGGTTCCTCCTCCTAACGTAACCCGTCTGTCTGACGCGGTTCCTCCTCCTAACGTAACCCGTCTGACGCTGTTCCTCCTCCTAACGTAACCCGTCTGACGCTGTTCCTCCTCCTAACGTAACCCGTCTGACGCTGTTCCTCCTCCTAACGTAACCCGTCTGACGCTGTTCCTCCTCCTAACGTAACTCGTCTGTCTGTCTGACGCTGTTCCTCCTCCTAACGTAACCCGTCTGTCTGTCTGACGCTGTTCCTCCTCCTAACGTAACCCGTCTGTCTGTCTGACGCTGTTCCTCCTCCTAACGTAACCCGTCTGTCTGTCTGACGCTGTTCCTCCTCCTAACGTAACCCGTCTGTCTGTCTGACGCTGTTCCTCCTCCTAACGTAATCCGTCTGTCTGTCTGACGCTGTTCCTCCTCCTAACGTAACCCGTCTGTCTGTCTGACGCTGTTCCTCCTCCTAACGTAACCCGTCTGTCTGTCTGACGCTGTTCCTCCTCCTAACGTAACCCGTCTGTCTGTCTGACGCGGTTCCTCCTTCTAACGTAACCCGTCTGACGCGGTTCCTCTTTCTAACGTAACCCGTCTGACGCGGTTCCTCCTCCTTTCTAACGTAACCCGTCTGACGCGGTTCCTCCTCCTAACGTAACCCGTCTGTCTGTCTGACGCGGTTCCTCCTCCGACTGTAACCCGCCTGTCTGTCTGACGCTGTTCCTCTTCTGACCGTAACCCGTCTGTCTGTCTGATGCGGTTCCTCCTTCTAACGTAACCCGTCTGTCTGTCTGACGCTGTTCCTCCTCCTAACGTAACCCGTCTGTCTGACACTGTTCCTCCTCCTAACGTAACCCGTCTGTCTGTCTGACGCGGTTCCTCCTCCTAACGTAACCCGTCTGTCTGTCTGACGCGGTTCCTCCTCCTAACGTAACCCGTCTGTCTGACGCGGTTCCTCCTCCTAACGTAACCCGTCTGTCTGTCTGACGCGGTTCCTCCTCCTAACGTAACCCGTCTGTCTGTCTGACGCGGTTCCTCCTCCTAACGTAACCCGTCTGTCTGTCTGACGCGGTTCCTCCTCCTAACGTAACCCGTCTGACGCTGTTCCTCCTCCTAACGTAACCCGTCTGACGCTGTTCCTCCTCCTAACGTAACCCGTCTGACGCTGTTCCTCCTCCTAACGTAACCCGTCTGACGCTGTTCCTCCTCCTAACGTAACCCGTCTGACGCTGTTCCTCCTCCTAACGTAACCCGTCTGACGCTGTTCCTCCTCCTAACGTAACCCGTCTGACGCTGTTCCTCCTCCTAACGTAACCCGTCTGTCTGTCTGACGCTGTTCCTCCTCCTAACGTAACCCGTCTGTCTGTCTGACGCTGTTCCTCCTCCTAACGTAACCCGTCTGTCTGTCTGACGCTGTTCCTCCTCCTAACGTAACCCGTCTGTCTGTCTGACGCTGTTCCTCCTCCTAACGTAATCCGTCTGTCTGTCTGACGCTGTTCCTCCTCCTAACGTAACCCGTCTGTCTGTCTGACGCTGTTCCTCCTCCTAACGTAACCCGTCTGTCTGTCTGACGCTGTTCCTCCTCCTAACGTAACCCGTCTGTCTGTCTGACGCGGTTCCTCCTTCTAACGTAACCCGTCTGACGCGGTTCCTCCTCCTAACGTAACCCGTCTGACGCGGTTCCTCCTCCTAACGTAACCCGTCTGACGCGGTTCCTCCTCCTAACGTAACCCGTCTGTCTGTCTGACGCGGTTCCTCCTTCTAACGAAACCCGTCTGTCTGTCTGACGCGGTTCCTCCTCCTAACGTAACCCGTCTGATGCGGTTCCTCCTCCTAACGTAACCCGTCTGAAGCGGTTCCTCCTCCTAACGTAACCCGTCTGTCTGACGCGGTTCCTCCTCCTAACGTAACCCGTCTGACGCTGTTCCTCCTCCTAACGTAACCCGTCTGTCTGTCTGACGCGGTTCCTCCTCCTAACGTAACCCGTCTGACGCTGTTCCTCCTAACGTAACCCGTCTGTCTGTCTGACGCTGTTCCTCCTCCTAACGTAACCCGTCTGTCTGTCTGACGCTGTTCCTCCTCCTAACGTAACCCGTCTGTCTGTCTGACGCGGTTCCTCCTCCTAACGTAACCCGTCTGTCTGTCTGACGCGGTTCCTCCTCCTAACGTAACCCGTCTGTCTGTCTGACGCGGTTCCTCCTCCTAACGTAACCCGTCTGTCTGTCTGACGCGGTTCCTCCTCCTAACGTAACCCGTCTGTCTGTCTGACGCGGTTCCTCCTCCTAACGTAACCCGTCTGTCTGTCTGACGCGGTTCCTCCTCCTAACGTAACCCGTCTGTCTGTCTGACGTGGTTCCTCCTCCTAACGTAACCCGTCTGTCTGACGCGGTTCCTCCTCCTAACGTAACCCGTCTGACGCTGTTCCTCCTCCTAACGTAACCCGTCTGTCTGTCTGACGCTGTTCCTCCTCCTAACGTAACCCGTCTGTCTGTCTGACGCTGTTCCTCCTCCTAACGTAATCCGTCTGTCTGTCTGACGCTGTTCCTCCTCCTAACGTAACCCGTCTGTCTGTCTGACGCTGTTCCTCCTCCTAACGTAACCCGTCTGTCTGTCTGACGCGGTTCCTCCTTCTAACGTAACCCGTCTGACGCGGTTCCTCTTTCTAACGTAACCCGTCTGACGCGGTTCCTCCTCCTAACGTAACCCATCTGACGCGGTTCCTCCTCCTAACGTAACCCGTCTGTCTGTCTGATGCAGTTCCTCCTCCTAACGTAACCCGTCTGTCTGTCTGACGCGGTTCCTCCTTCTAACGTAACCCGTCTGTCTGTCTGACGCGGTTCCTCCTTCTAACGAAACCCGTCTGTCTGTCTGACGCGGTTCCTCCTCCTAACGTAACCCGTCTGACGCGGTTCCTCCTAACGTAACCCGTCTGTCTGTCTGACGCTGTTCCTCCTCAGTCTGTAACCCGTCTGTCTGTCTGACGCGGTTCCTCCTCAGTCTGTAACCCGTCTGTCTGTCTGACGCTGTTCCTCCTCCTAACGTAACCCGTCTGTCTGTCTGACGCGGTTCCTCCTCCGACCGTAACCCGCCTGTCTGTCTGACGCGGTTCCTCCTCCGACCGTAACCCGCCTGTCTGTCTGACGCGGTTCCTCCTCCTAATGTAACCCGTCTGTCTGTCTGACGCGGTTCCTCCTTCTAACGAAACCCGTCTGTCTGTCTGACGCGGTTCCTCCTAACGTAACCCGTCTGACGCGGTTCCTCCTCCTAACGTAACCCGTCTGTCCGTCTGACGCGGTTCCTCCTCCTAACGTAACCCGTCTGTCTGTCTGACGCGGTTCCTCCTCCTAATGTAACCCGTCTGACGCGGTTCCTCCTCCTAACGTAACCCGTCTGTCTGTCTGACGCTGTTCCTCCTCCTAACGTAACCCGTCTGTCTGTCTGACGCGGTTCCTCCTCCTAACGTAACCCGTCTGACGCTGTTCCTCCTAACGTAACCCGTCTGTCTGTCTGATGCTGTTCCTCCTCCGTCTGTAACCCGTCTGTCTGTCTGATGCTGTTCCTCCTCCTAACGTAACCCGTCTGTCTGTCTGACGCTGTTCCTCCTCCTAACGTAACCCGTCTGTCTGTCTGACGCTGTTCCTCCTCCTAACGTAACCCGTCTGTCTGTCTGACGCTGTTCCTCCTCAGTCTGTAACCTGTCTGTCTGACGCGGTTCCTTGCTCCCGCAGGGTCATTACCGCTTCTGTGACGCTCTGTTCCTCCTGGGGAAACACCAGAAGGCTCTTCTGGCCAACCGTCTGGCCCAGGACGCGTGCGCCGGAGACACCGAGGGACAGAAAGACCTGCTGCAGCAGAGCGAGCGCTTCCATACGGAGCTGCGGGAGACCACCGGTACCACCCCCCTCTCTCTCTCGCTCTCTCTCTGTCTGTCTGTGTCTCTCTCTCTCTCCCTCGCTCATGACTGCCGTTGTGTTTCCTCGACAGACGCCAAGACCAAGAAGCCTGAAACCAAGAGAATGTCTTCTAAGACCAGGTATGTGTATGCGCTGTTGCTGCTGCTGTGTGTTTGCGTGTCGGCAGATGAGTGTGCGTGTCGGTGTATCAGTGTGTGTGTGTGTGTGTGTGTGTGTGTGTTGCAGGGCGCACGAGTCTCTGGGTCAGCAGACGAGATCCAGTCCTCCTGAAGCGGCTCGTTCCTCCGGCTGGGACACGGTGAGATCCTCAACACTTACTGTCTCACTGCTGACGACCGACACACACACAACCCTTTATCATCGCCAGATATGAGTGTCTAACAGTGTAGAGCAGCGCTTGCAACATCAAGGTCATGGGTTTGATTCCCAGGGAAAGCAAGAACTGATTAGAATGTCAATGTGTTTCTTGAATGCGATGATAAAAGCAGGAGTGTGAATGAAAGTAATGCATTATTTTGATGCGTCTGAACTCTCGTCTCATCAGATGTGGGTTATTACGCTGAGCCGTTAAACGGAGGGAAACTTTAACTTCAGATTAATGCTGTTTAAAGAAGATTAGTGGAACTACGTCAGTGAAGAGAGAGATTTATGGGTGTAAACGTCTGTTTATAAATATATTTGATAGATATAATGTAAAGTCAGCTTCATTTGTAAAGCGCTTCTTACGGCACAGATTGTCAAAGCATCTTTACAGTGATGAGAAACTCATTCTCCAGTTTAAGTTTTGATTGATTCATTTTCTAATCATTAGTTAATAACTCAAGTGATGCGACACAGTTCTCACCAAAAACACTCACCGCTGTTTCTGGTCGCGCTGTTCTCGTGTGTGTGTGTGTGTGTGTGTGTGTCTCGTGGCAATGTTCTGGGATCTAATGACTGTTTTTCTCTCCAGCAGCAGAAGTGTGAGAACCAGCCGAACCAGGACGCCAGTGCAGGTGAGCCGCTGATTCCTCGCATAACTTTGTCACGCCGGCGACAGAGAGTGAGAGAGAGACGGACAGAGTGAGAGAGAGACGGACAGAGTGAGAGAGAGACGGACAGAGTGAGAGAGAGACGGACAGAGTGAGAGAGAGACGGACAGAGTGAGAGAGAGACGGACAGAGTGAGAGAGAGACGGACAGAGTGAGAGAGAGACGGACAGAGTGAGAGAGAGACGGACAGAGTGAGAGAGAGACGGACAGAGTGAGAGAGAGACGGACAGAGTGAGAGAGAGACGGACAGAGTGAGAGAGAGACGGACAGAGTGAGAGAGAGACGGACAGAGTGAGAGAGAGACGGACAGAGTGAGAGAGAGACGGACAGAGTGAGAGAGAGAGACGGACAGAGTGAGAGAGAGAGACGGACAGAGTGAGAGAGAGAGACGGACAGAGTGAGAGAGAGAGACGGACAGAGTGAGAGAGAGAGACGGACAGAGTGAGAGAGAGAGACGGACAGAGTGAGAGAGAGAGACGGACAGAGTGAGAGAGAGAGACAGACAGAGTGAGAGAGAGAGACAGACAGAGTGAGAGAGAGAGACAGACAGAGTGAGAGAGAGAGACAGACAGAGTGAGAGAGAGAGACAGACAGAGTGAGAGAGAGAGACAGACAGAGTGAGAGAGAGAGACAGACAGAGTGAGAGAGAGAGACAGACAGAGTGAGAGAGAGAGACAGACAGAGTGAGAGAGAGAGACAGACAGAGTGAGAGAGAGAGACAGACAGAGTGAGAGAGAGAGACAGACAGAGTGAGAGAGAGAGACAGACAGAGTGAGAGAGAGAGACAGACAGAGTGAGAGAGAGAGACAGACAGAGTGAGAGAGAGAGACAGACAGACAGAGTGAGAGAGAGAGACAGACAGACAGAGTGAGAGAGAGAGACAGACAGACAGAGTGAGAGAGAGAGACAGACAGACAGAGTGAGAGAGAGAGACAGACAGACAGAGTGAGAGAGAGAGAGACAGAGAGTGAGAGTGAGAGAGAGACAGAGAGTGAGAGTGAGAGAGAGGTTTAAAGCACTTTATTATTCCATTAAACCTTACATCACATTACTGAGAAAAAAAATTCACAAAAGAAAAAAAATTACATTAAAATTTTTCTAAAAAATCACAACAAGCTGACCATCTTGAACTGCACATAGCACCTCATTGAAACACCAAACATCACAAAAAACCACCACATTATTTGTCAGTTTGTAATATGCAAATTCAAGTTTCAGTCTCCCCCGCACCAGATGCCTAAACATCATCTCAGGATCTGTTGTAGCACGTTGCAAACCTTTGTTTTTCCTGGTTTTCCAGATTGCCAGTTTGGCAGTACCGATCAAATAATTTAATAAAACCATTTTGCTCCTCATTGAAAACTTGTATTTCAAACCCCCAATAAAAACTCTTTCAGAAAAATCCTCATTAAAACTTCTAAAACAAGTCTCGAGCAAATTAAAAAGGCCTTGTAACCGGTTACACTTTAAAAACAAATGCTCCAGGTTTTCCTCAATCCCACAGAACCGACATTCCCCCCCCACTGCTGGATTGAGGTGTGCCACATGCCGGTCTGTAGCGATGGCGCCGTGGATGATCCTCCACTGGAGGTCTGCCGTCCTCTTCTCCACCGGGGGCTTGTACAGCGTCCTCCATCTGTCCCGCACCAGGAAGTCTGGCTGTAGCAGTTCAGGCCATTTAGATGCTTTCTGTCTCTTTAGTGAGTCTTGATGCGTCGTCTTCACTGCAGTGCAATAAAGAGCTTTCTTTGACGCATCTTTAAAAAGGTCTAGCTGGGGGGTCTTAAAAGATAAAATCGAGTCCGCAACTTCACCTTCATCTTCATTTATGATAGGCGTGATCTTGATGTCTGGGAACTCTTGGTTGTGTCTTGTGTCCGATCTCCTTCCAATCCCAGACCTGCAGCCACTTGGAAGTGCATTGGAGATCTCTTCCTTCAGTTTAAAAACAATACGTAAGGACCTTAAACCCGTCAACTCTTGGAGTTCCTCAATGGGTTTCCAGCCCCTCTCGTCCAGAAGATGTCCAAGTTTTTGGACGCCGTTCCTCAGTAAGCATCTCCGCACAGTCACAGAGGAGAGCAATCGGGTCTGGATCAATGGATTAAAAAACAAGGGTTCCTCTGGAGTCCAGTGTCCTTGCTCACCAACGTCTCGTTCCACTTTAAAAACAGATCTCCAGGTCTGCAGCATGGATTTATAAAACGGTGGAAGCTCTGACAGGCTTACTTCCTCCAACTTTATTAAAAACAAGTGCTTGTCGAGACCCAGTCCTCCTGCCTTCTTCAGCAAAGCACTGGCAGTTTTGGCCCATGTCACGTCCCTGTAGAGGAGTCTCTGTGCAGACTGTAGTCTGAAGGCTCGGATCCGACTCCACACATCCACCAATCCTTGACCGCCCTCTTGAACAGGAAGATACAGAGCGGCGGCGCGGATCCAGTGCTGTCCACTCCAAAAGAAGTTCACTAGTGTTCTTTGAATGTTTGAGACGAGTCCTTCAGGCGGCTCCATGACTGCAGTCCTGTGCCACAGCATCGATGCAGTGAGGTTGTTGATCACCAGGACTCTCCCCCTGTAGGACAGCTGTGGCAGGATCCATTTCCACTTTGTCAGTTTGGCAGACACCTTCTCCAGCAGACCCTCCCAATTTTTCATTTGAAACTGGTCATTACCTAAAAAAACACCTAAAGCTTTAAAACCATCTTGTCTCCAGCGTAACCCACCCGGGAGTTGAGGAAAACCCGTGCCTTCCCACCTACCAACAATAAAACCTTCACTTTTAGACCAGTTGACTCTTGCAGAGGAGGTTCTTTCATACAAACCAAGAGTTTGATTTAAAATTGTGATGTCATCCTGGTTTGAAATAAAAACAGTAATGTCGTCTGCATACGCTGATACACAAACCTTAAAATTATCCTGTGAATTAGGAATTGCAATTCCATTAAGTTTTCTCCTCAACCTGCACAACAACGGTTCGATGACCAGGCTGTATAATTGTCCAGACAGTGGACATCCCTGCCGGATGCCTCTGGACACGGGGACCGGCTCGCTCAAACCCCCCCCTGCTTTCACCAGCACAGACACGTTACAATACAGCAAATTAATGTAAGATATAAAACTGTCACCAAACCCAAAACACTTTAAAACATTAAAAAGATATTCATGATCAACTCGATCAAAAGCTTTTTCTTGATCAAGCGATAAAAACCCAAGATTTCCATGATAAAACTGATTAATGTCGATCAAGTCCCTTAATAAAAACAGATTGTCCGTTATTGATCTTTCAGGAACGCAGTATGTCTGGTCCTTGTGAATCAACTGTTCTAAAACATTTTTCAGTCTGTTGGATAAACATTTGGAGAATATTTTATAGTCCGAACACAGTAAGGATACAGGTCTCCAGTTCTTTAAAAGTCCCAAGTCCCCCTTCTTTGGAAGGAGAGACAGGACCGCTCGTCGACAGCTTGTGGGAAGTGTCTTATTGTTAATGCAGTCCAACAACACTTCATAAAAATCTGGTCCTATTAAATCCCAGAACTGTTGATAAAAATCCACAGGTAGGCCATCAATCCCTGGGGAACGGCCAGTGTGAAGCTGACGCACTGCTTCTGTGAGTTCATTAAAAGAGATGGACGTGTCCAGTGCCTGTTTCTGCTGGTCCTCGAGCTGAGGCAGTTCCTCCAGCAGATCCTCCACGCTCGCAACATCACAGCTCTCAGCGCTGAACAGCTGCTTGTAGAAGTCTCTTGCTATCCTCCTCATTTCAGCTGGATCTGAGGTCACCGACCCATCCTGCCGACGGAGATGGCACATTTGTTTCTGATGGACACTCTTTCTCTCCAGATTAAAAAAGAAAGCACTTGGAGCGTCCATGTCTTTGACAGAGCAGAATCTGGCTCTTATCAGCGCTCCTTTAGCCTGCTCCTGCAAATAAGAGTTCAGTTCTTGCTTTTTCTTTTTTAAAACATCACAGTGCACATCTTCACTGTTGGATACAAGAGTTCTTTCCATCAACTCAATGTCCTTCTGTAAAGTCCTTACTGTGTTTCTCACCATAGTTGACGTTTGGGAAGCATAATTCTGACAGAATAATCTTATATTCGCTTTTCCCACATCCCACCACTGACACAGACTCTCAAATGAAGATTTCTTTAACTTCCAGTTGCACCAAAACACCTTAAAAGTTTCACAGAAAAACACATCATTTAAAAACTTAACATTCAAATGCCAGTAATAGTTGGACTTTTGTGTCTTCTTTATGTTTAAAACCAAGGTAATCATGTGGTGATCTGAAAAACCATTGGGAGAAATAGAGGCATCAATCACTCTATTACTCCACATTTTGTTCAAATAAAACCGGTCTAATCTTGCTCCAGAAACTCTATCGTCACACACCTTCAGCCACGTGTACTGTCTCACACCCGTGTTTCTTGTTCTCCACACATCTATTAGCTGAAACTCATGAATAAAGTTTAAAAGTGTGGCAGCAGATTGACTGTGAGGCTCTTCACCATTTCGGTCTACAATAAAATCAGTTGTGCAGTTCCAATCACCACCGATTACCAGACACACACTCTCATCATATTTCTGGACAGCATCTCTTAATTTCATAAAAATAACTTTTCGTTCTGAACCGTTATTGGGAGCATAAACATTTACCAGCACAAACACAGTTTCTTCATATTCAATTTCTGCTATTAATAATCTGCCTTCAACAATGTTGTCTACCTTTAAAATGTTGATGTTCATGTTAGCAGAAAATAAAATGGCAACCCCTGCACTGTTGTTTGTGCCATGGCTTAAAACAAACTTGCCTTCCCACCACATTCCCCACTCAATTTCATTGTCTTTGTTAGTGTGGGTTTCTTGTAAAAATGATACATTAACCTTTTTAGTTTTAATAAACTCAGAAATCATTCCTAGTTTCTCCCGGCCTCGTCCCCCGTTGATGTTTAGAGAACCCACCCTTAAACCATCCATGTAGGAATAGAAAGGAGAAAAGGACAGAGACAGAAAGAGACAGTAAAGAGTGAAAGTCACCACGTGATGTTTAAACATTTTGGTGTCTTTGGGAAACAACTTTATCCTTTCTCAATTTTGTTACCATCTTTTTCAGTCTAAACCTTTTTTTCTGATCCAAAGCCTCATAGCTGACTGTTCTCTGAAGCAGCAGTACTGACGCTATGAACTTCTCAGTGTCCGGGAAAAAATCAGTCACATCAAAAGCCTTACCAAAAGTCATGTCTAGAAATTCATTTATTTCTTTTAGAGTGTACACGTCGCTTTCTAACTGCGAGCCCGTATCAGAAATTTCAGAAAAAGCATCATCCTCTTTCATTTCTATCTCACAACTTTCTTCACCCTTTGATGGATCAACACTCTCCATTTCAGTATCTCCCTGCTCGCTCACATTATTGTTCGTTACACTGTTTTCACCTGCTTCTGGTTCAGCACCAGCTTCCTTAGTCTGACCGTCATCAATAACACTTTCTGCCTGTTTTTCACCGTGGTCCTCTCGCTCCTCCACAGCTGAAGGTAGCGCGTACTCCGACGCACTCTCCCCGACGCCCGCGGCACTCGGCCCGGCGCTCTCCGACGCACTCTCCCCGACGCCCGCGGCACTCGGCCCGGCGCTCTCCGACGCACTCCCCCCGACGCCCGCGGCACTCGGCCCGGCGCTCTCCGACGCACTCTCCCCGACGCCCGCGGCACTCGGCCCGGCGCTCTCCGACGCACTCTCCCCGACGCCCGCGGCACTCGGCCCGGCGCTCTCCGACGCACTCCCCCCGACGCCCGCGGCACTCGGCCCGGCGCTCTCCGACGCACTCTCCCCGACGCCCGCGGCACTCGGCCCGGCGCTCTCCGACGCACTCTCCCCAACGCCCGCGGCACTCGGCCCGGCGCTCTCCGACGCACTCTCCCCGACGCCCGCGGCACTCGGCCCGGCGCTCTCCGACGCACTCTCCCCGACGCCCGCGGCACTCGGCCCGGCGCTCTCCGACGCACTCTCCCCGACGCCCGCGGCACTCGGCCCGGCGCTCTCCGACGCACTCTCCCCGACGCCCGCGGCACTCGGCCCGGCGCTCTCCGACGCACTCTCCCCAACGCCCGCGGCACTCGGCCCGGCGCTCTCCGACGCACTCTCCCCAACGCCCGCGGCACTCGGCCCGGCGCTCAGCGACGCACTCTCCCCAACGCCCGCGGCACTCGGCCCGGCGCTCAGCGAC
>JAWRVZ010001515.1:22500-24332 GCA_037043235.1 Rhodeus uyekii
TTGAGTGTGTGTGTGTGTGTGTGTGTGTGAGTGAGTAAGGATGTTTGAGTGTGTGTGTGTGTGTGTGTGAGTGAGTAAGGATGTTTGAGTGTGTGTGTGTGTGTGTGTGTGTGTGAGTGAGTAAGGATGTTTGAGTGTGTGTGTGTGAGTGAGTAAGGATGTTTGAGTGTGTGTGTGTGTGAGTGAGTAAGGATGTTTGAGTGTGTGTGTGTGAGTGAGTAAGGATGTTTGAGTGTGTGTGTGTGAGTGAGTAAGGATGTTTGAGTGTGTGTGTGTGTGTGAGTGAGTAAGGATGTTTGAGTGTGTGTGTGTGTGTGTGTGTGTGAGTGAGTAAGGATGTTTGAGTGTGTGTGTGTGAGTGAGTAAGGATGTTTGAGTGTTTGTGTGTGAGTGTGTAAGGATGTTTGAGTGTTTGTGTGAGTGAGTAAGGATGTTTGAGTGTGTGTGTGTGAGTGAGTAAGGATGTTTGAGTGTGTGTGTGTGAGTGAGTAAGGATGTTTGAGTGTGTGTGTGTGAGTGAGTAAGGATGTTTGAGTGTGTGTGTGTGAGTGTGTAAGGATGTTTGAGTGTGTGTGTGTGAGTGAGTAAGGATGTTTGAGTGTGTGTGTGTGTGTGAGTGAGTAAGGATGTTTGAGTGTGTGTGTGTGTGTGTGTGAGTGAGTAAGGATGTTTGAGTGTGTGTGTGTGTGAGTGAGTAAGGATGTTTGAGTGTGTGTGTGTGTGTGAGTGAGTAAGGATGTTTGAGTGTGTGTGTGTGTGTGTGTGAGTGAGTAAGGATGTTTGAGTGTGTGTGTGTGAGTGAGTAAGGATGTTTGAGTGTGTGTGTGTGAGTGTGTAAGGATGTTTGAGTGTGTGTGAGTGAGTAAGGATGTTTGAGTGTTTGTGTGTGAGTGTGTAAGGATGTTTGAGTGTGTGTGAGTGAGTGTGTGTGAGTGAGTAAGGATGTTGAGTGTGTGTGTGTGTGTGTGTGTGAGTGAGTAAGGATGTTTGAGTGTGTGTGTGTGTGTGTGTGAGTGAGTAAGGATGTTTGAGTGTGTGTGAGTGAGTGTGTGTGAGTGTGTAAGGATGTTTGAGTGTGTGTGTGTGTGTGTGTGTGTGTGTGTGTGAGTGAGTAAGGATGTTTGAGTGTGTGTGTGTGTGTGTGTGTGAGTGAGTAAGGATGTTGTGTGTGTGTGAGTGAGTGTGTGTGAGTGTGTAAGGATGTTTGAGTGTGTGTGTGTGTGTGTGAGTGAGTAAGGATGTTTGAGTGTGTGTGAGTGAGTGTGTGTGAGTGTGTAAGGATGTTTGAGTGTGTGTGTGTGTGTGTGTGTGTGTGAGTGAGTAAGGATGTTTGAGTGTGTGTGTGTGTGTGAGTGAGTAAGGATGTTTGAGTGTGTGTGAGTGAGTGAGTGTGTGTGAGTGTGTAAGGATGTTTGAGTGTGTGTGTGTGAGTGAGTAAGGATGTTTGTGTGTGAGTGAGTAAGGATGTTTGAGTGTGTGTGTGTGAGTGAGTAAGGATGTTTGAGTGTGTGTGAGTGAGTAAGGATGTTTGAGTGTGTGTGTGTGTGTGTGAGTGAGTAAGGATGTTTGAGTGTTTGTGTGTGAGTGAGTAAGGATGTTTGAGTGTGTGTGTGTGAGTGAGTAAGGATGTTTGGAGTGTGTGTGTGTGAGTGAGTAAGGATGTTTGAGTGTGGTGTGTGTGAGTGAGTAAGGATGTTTGAGTGTGTGTGTGTGAGTGAGTAAGGATGTTTGAGTGTGTGTGTGTGAGTGAGTAAGGATGTTTGAGTGTTTGTGTGTGAGTGAGTAAGGATGTTTGAGTGTGTGGTGTGTGAGTGAGTAAGGATGTTTGAGTG
>JAWRVZ010001516.1:0-24292 GCA_037043235.1 Rhodeus uyekii
GCTCCATCTCTTTCTTCGTTTCCAGGCTTTTAACAAGCATGGACTTGAAGATTTCTGTCCAACAGCTGAGAAATGTTTCTGTAGTGTAGCGGTTATCACGTTTGCTTAACACGCAAGAGGTCCCCAGTTCGACACTGGGCAGAAACATTGGGTTTTCTTTGCAATCGTTTCTTAAGTTGATTTCTGTTGAGAAGATCAATACACTTTCAGGCCAATCTACGGTCTGAACTCTTCTAACAGCTCAAATATACAAATTACAGTGACGATACAAGTAGAGTTAATGAATAATGTTCCCTTGCCGCTAAAAAGAGCAGCCAGTTTTCTGTTTTTCAAACGAGGAGCATTCTATCGCTTCAGTTACTTTTCAACAAGCATGGATCAGAGAAGATCATATTGTAATTAATCTCAGGTTTCCTTCATGTAGCGCATGCAAAGTTTCCCCTGAGCAACGAAAGTAAAGCATTTAAAACTCAGCAGGATGAAGTAAAACTCAGCAGGATGAAGTGCTGGTGGTTTTTACTGCACAGGCTGAGTCTCCAGTAAGCGGATAACAATGCTACAAAGGCCTCACGGGTGAACTAGGTGAAGGCCTTCACACTAAGGGACTGTAGGCAGATGGGCGTGTCGAATTAGCTCTGTCCAGATGTTAGCAGAATTGACAAAAGACTGTTAGTCTGTTTGCAGAGAATATTATGGAAAGAACCTGTCTTTGAAAAAACACAAAAGACACTGTAGTTAAGTTTCTGTAGTGTAGTGGTCATCACGTTTCCTTTACATGCAAAATGTCCTTGGTCCAATTCCAAGCAGAAACAACGTTCAGCTCTCAACGGTATATTTCAACTTTTAGCGACGCTGGCAGGCTCCATCTCTTTCTTCGTTTCCAGGCTTTTAACAAGCATGGACTTGAAGATTTCTGTCCAACAGCCGAGAAATGTTTCTGTAGTTTAGCGGTTATCACGTTTGCTTAACACGCAAAGGTCCCCAGTTCGACACTGGGCAGAAACATTGGGTTTTCTTTGCAATCGTTTCTTAAGTTGATTTCTGTGTAGAAGATCAATACACTTTCAGGCCAATCTACGGTCTCAACTCTACTATCAGCTCAAATGTACAAATTACAGTGAGGATACAAGTAGAGTTAATGAATAATGTTCCCTTGCTTTACACGCAAAATGTCCTTGGTCCAATTCCAAGCAGAAACAACATTCAGCTCTCGATGGAATATTTCAACTTTTAGCAACACTGAAAGGCTCCATTTCTTTCTTCGTTTCCAGGCTTTTAACAAGCATGGACTTGAAGATTTCTGTCCAACAGCCGAGAAATGTTTCTGTAGTGTAGCGGTTATCACGTTTGCTTAACACGCAAGAGGTCCCCAGTTCAACACTGGGCAGAAACATTGGGTTTTCTTTGCAATCGTTTCTTAAGTTGATTTCTGTTGAGAAGATCAATACACTTTCAGGACGGTTCAGGCCAATCAAAGATCAATACACTTTCAGGCCAATCTACGGTCTCAACTCTACTATCAGCTCAAATGTACAAATTACAGTGAGGATACAAGTAGAGTTAATGAATAATGTTCCCTTGCTTTACACGCAAAATGTCCTTGGTCCAATTCCAAGCAGAAACAACATTCAGCTCTCGATGGAATATTTCAACATTTAGCAACGCTGGCAGGCTCCATCTCTTTCTTCGTTTCCAGGCTTTTAACAAGCATGGACTTGAAGATTTCTGTCCAACAGCTGAGAAATGTTTCTGTAGTTTAGCGGTTATCACGTTTGCTTAACACGCAAGATGTCCTCAGTTCGACACTGGGCAGAAACATTGGGTTTTCTTTGCAATCGTTTCTTAAGTTGATTTCTGTGTAGAAGATCAATACACTTTCAGGCCAATCTACGGTCTCAACTCTACTATCAGCTCAAATGTACAAATTACAGTGAGGATACAAATGAATAATGTTCCCTTGCTTTACACGCAAAATGTCCTTGGTCCAATTCCAAGCAGAAACAACATTCAGCTCTCGATGGAATATTTCAACTTTTAGCAACACTGGCAGGCTCCATCTCTTTCTTCGTTTCCAGGCTTTTAACAAGCATGGACTTGAAGATTTCTGTCCAACAGCCGAGAAATGTTTCTGTAGTGTAGCGGTTATCACGTTTGCTTAACACGCAAGAGGTCCCCAGTTCGACACTGGGCAGAAACATTGGGTTTTCTTTGCAATCGTTTCTTAAGTTGATTTCTGTTGAGAAGATCAATACACTTTCAGGCCAATCTACGGTCTGAACTCTACTATCAGCTCAAATGTACAAATTACAGTGAGGATACAAGTAGAATTAATGAATAATGTTCCCTTGCTTTACACGCAAAATGTCCTTGGTTTAATTCCAAGCAGAAAGTGTAGCGGTTATCACGTTTGCTTTTAACAAGCATGGACTTGAAGATTTCTGTCCAACAGCTGAGCAGGCTCCTGTAGTTCCAGGCTTTTAACAAGCATGGACTTGAAGATTTCTGTCCAGTTACACGCAAGAGGTCCCCAGTTCGACACTGGGCAGAAACATTGGGTTTTCTTTGCAATCGTTTCTTAAGTTGATTTCTGTTGAGAAGATCAATACACTTTCAGGCCAATCTACGGTCTGAACTCTTCTAACAGCTCAAACGTACAAATTACAGTGACGATACAAGTAGAGTTAATGAATAATGTTCCCTTGCCGCTAAAAAGAGCAGCCAGTTTTCTGTTTTTCAAACGAGGAGCATTCTATCGCTTCAGTTACTTTTCAACAAGCATGGATCAGAGAAGATCATATTGTAATTAATCTCAGGTTTCCTTCATGTAGCGCATGCAAAGTTTCCCCTGAGCAACGAAAGTAAAGCATTTAAAACTCAGCAGGATGAAGTGCTGGTGTTTTTACTGCACAGGCTGAGTCTCCAGTAAGCGGATAACAATGCTACAAAGGCCTCACGGGTGAACTAGGTGAAGGCCTTTACTAGGCTGAGACGGGCGTGTCGAATTAGCTCTGTCCAGATGTTAGCAGAATTGACAAAAGACTGTTAGTCTGTTTGCAGAGAATATTATGGAAAGAACCTGTCTTTGAAAAACCACAAAAGACACTGTAGTTAAGTTTCTGTAGTGTAGTGGTCATCACGTTTCCTTTACATGCAAAATGTCCTTGGTCCAATTCCAAGCAGAAACAACGTTCAGCTCTCGACGGTATATTTCAACTTTTAGCGACGCTGGCAGGCTCCATCTCTTTCTTCGTTTCCAGGCTTTTAACAAGCATGGACTTGAAGATTTCTGTCCAACAGCCGAGAAATGTTTCTGTAGTTTAGCGGTTATCACGTTTGCTTAACACGCAAGAGGTCCCCAGTTCGACACTGGGCAGAAACATTGGGTTTTCTTTGCAATCGTTTCTTAACTGTAGAAGATCAATACACTTTCAGGCCAATCTACGGTCTCAACTCTACTATCAGGGTGTACAAATTACAGTTACTTGCAATCGTTTCTTAAGTTGATTTCTGTTAGATCAATAACTTTCAATACGGTCTCCCTATGCTACAAATTACAGTGAGGATACAAGTAGAGTTAATGAATAATGTTCCCTTGCTTTACACGCAAAATGTCCTTGGTCCAATTCCAAGCAGAAACAACATTCAGCTCTCGATGGAATATTTCAACTTTTAGCAACGCTGGCAGGCTCCATCTCTTTCTTCGTTTCCAGGCTTTTAACAAGCATGGACTTGAAGATTTCTGTCCAACAGCTGAGAAATGTTTCTGTAGTGTAGCGGTTATCACGCTTGCTTAACACGCAAGAGGTCCCCAGTTCGACACTGGGCAGAAACATTGGATTTTCTTTGCAATCGTTTCTTAAGTTGATTTCTGTTCAGAAGATCAATACACTTTCAGGCCAATCTACGGTCTGAACTCTACTATCAGCTCAAATGTACAAATTACAGTGAGGATACAAGTAGATTTAATGAATAATGTTCCCTTGCTTTACACGCAAAATGTCCTTGGTCCAATTCCAAGCAGAAACAACATTCAGCTCTCGATGGAATAATTTCAACTTTTAGCAACGCTGGCAGGCTCCATCTCTTTCTTCGTTTCCAGGCTTTTAACAAGCATGGACTTGAAGATTTCTGTCCAACAGCTGAGAAATGTTTCTGTAGTGTAGCGGTTATCACGCTTGCTTAACACGCAAGAGGTCCCCAGTTCGACACTGGGCAGAAACATTGGATTTTCTTTGCAATCGTTTCTTAAGTTGATTTCTGTTCAGAAGATCAATACACTTTCAGGCCAATCTACGGTCTGAACTCTACTATCAGCTCAAATGTACAAATTACAGTGAGGATACAAGTAGATTTAATGAATAATGTTCCCTTGCTTTACACGCAAAATGTCCTTGGTCCAATTCCAAGCAGAAACAACATTCAGCTCTCGATGGAATATTTCAACTTTTAGCAACGCTGGCAGGCTCCATCTCTTTCTTCGTTTCCAGGCTTTTAACAAGCATGGACTTGAAGATTTCTGTCCAACAGCTGAGAAATGTTTCTAGTGTAGCGGTTATCACGTAGTTGCTTAACACGCAAGAGGTCCCCAGTTCGACACTGGGCAGAAACATTGGATTTTCTTTGCAATCGTTTCTTAAGTTGATTTCTGTTCAGAAGATCAATACACTTTCAGGCCAATCTACGGTCTGAACTCTTCTAACAGCTCAAATATACAAATTACAGTGACGATACAAGTAGAGTTAATGAATAATGTTCCCTTGCCGCTAAAAAGAGCAGCCAGTTTTCTGTTTTTCAAACGAGGAGCATTCTATCGCTTCAGTTACTTTTCAACAAGCATGGATCAGAGAAGATCATATTGTAATTAATCTCAGGTTTCTTTCATGTAGCGCATGCAAAGTTTCCCCTGAGCAACGAAAGTAAAGCATTTAAAACTCAGCAGGATGAAGAAGTGTTTTTACTGCACAGGCTGAGTTTAAGCGGATAACAATGCTACAAAGGCCTCACGGGTGAACTAGGTGAAGGCCTTCACACTAAGGGACTGTAGGCAGATGGGCGTGTCGAATTAGCTCTGTCCAGATGTTAGCAGAATTGACAAAAGACTACAAAGGCCTCACGGGTGAACTAGGTGAAGGCCTTCACACTAAGGGACTGTAGGCAGATGGGCGTGTCGAATTAGCTCTGTCCAGATGTTAGCAGATTGACAAAAGACTGTTAGTCTGTTTGCAGAGAATATTATGGAAATAACCTGTCTTTGAAAAACCACAAAAGACACTGTAGATAAGTTTCTGTAGTGTAGTGGTCATCACGTTTGCTTTATATGCAAAATGTCCTTGGTCCAATTCCAAGCAGAAACAACGTTCAGCTCTCAACGGAATATTTCAACTTTTAGCGACGCTGACAGGCTCCATCTCTTTCTTCGTTTCCAGGCTTTTAACAAGCATGGACTTGAAGATTTCTGTCCAACAGCCGAGAAATGTTTCTGTAGTGTAGCGGTTATCACGTTTGCTTAACACGCAAGAGGTCCCCAGTTTCGACACTGGGCAGAAACATTGGGTTTTCTTTGCAATCGTTTCTTAAGTTGGTGTTAGAAGATCAATCACTTTCAGGCAATCTACGGTTCTACTCAGCTCAAATTAATTACAGTTGAGTTTCTGTTCCCTGTAGAAGATCAATACACTTTCAGGCCAATCTACGGTCTCAACTCTACTATCAGCTCAAATGTACAAATTACAGTGAGGATACAAGTAGAGTTAATGAATAATGTTCCCTTGCTTTACACGCAAAATGTCCTTGGTCCAATTCCAAGCAGAAACAACATTCAGCTCTCGACGGAATATTTCAACTTTTAGCAACACTGAAAGGCTCCATCTCTTTCTTCGTTTCCAGGCTTTTAACAAGCATGGACTTGAAGATTTCTGTCCAACAGCTGAGAAATGGTTCTGTAGTGAAGTGTTTATCACGTTTGCTTAACACGCAAGAGGTCCCCAGTTCGACACTGGGCAGAAACATTGGGTTTTCTTTGCAATCGTTTCTTAAGTTGATTTCTGTGTAGAAGATCAATACACTTTCAGGCCAATCTACGGTCTCAACTCTACTATCAGCTCAAATGTACAAATTACAGTGAGGATACAAGTAGAGTTAATGAATAATGTTCCCTTGCTTTACACGCAAAAGTTTAATTCCAAGCAGAAACAACATTCAGCTCTTTTAGCGACGCTACAAGTAGAGTTAATGAATAATGTTCACTTGCTTTACACGCAAAATGTCCTTGGTTTAATTTCAAGCAGAAACAACATTCAGCTCTCCACAGAATATTTCAACTTTTAGCGACGCTGGCAGGCTCCATCTCTTTCTTCGTTTCCAGGCTTTTAACAAGCATGGACTTGAAGATTTCTGTCCAACAGCTGAGAAATGTTTCTGTAGTGTAGCGGTTATCACGCTTGCTTAACACGCAAGAGGTCCCCAGTTCGACACTGGGCAGAAACATTGGATTTTCTTTGCAATCGTTTCTTAAGTTGATTTCTGTGGCGAAGATCAATACACTTTCAGGCCAATCTACGGTCTGAACTCTACTATCAGCTCAAATGTACAAATTACAGTGAGGATACAAGTAGATTTAATGAATAATGTTCCCTTGCTTTACACGCAAAATGTCCTTGGTCCAATTCCAAGCAGAAACAACATTCAGCTCTCGACTTTTAGGAATATTTCAACTTTTAGTCCAACAGCAACGCTGGCAGGCTCCATCTCTTTCTTCGTTTCCAGGCTTTTAACAAGCATGGACTTGAAGATTTCTGTCCAACAGCTGAGAAATGTTTCTGTAGTTTAGCGGTTATCACGTTTGCTTAACACGCAAGAGGTCCTCAGTTCGACACTGGGCAGAAACATTGGGTTTTCTTTGCAATCGTTTCTTAAGTTGATTTCTGTGTAGAAGATCAATACACTTTCAGGCCAATCTACGGTCTCAACTCTACTATCAGCTCAAATGTACAAATTACAGTGAGGATACAAGTAGATTTAATGAATAATGTTCCCTTGCTTTACACGCAAAATGTCCTTGGTCCAATTCCAAGCAGAAACAACATTCAGCTCTCGATGGAATATTTCAACTTTTAGCAACGCTGGCAGGCTCCATTTCTTTCTTCGTTTCCAGGCTTTTAACAAGCATGGACTTGAAGATTTCTGTCCAACAGCCGAGAAATGTTTCTCTAGTGTAGCGGTTATCACGTTTGCTTGAGCAACACGCAAGAGGTCCCCAGTTCGACACTGGGCAGAAACATTGGGTTTTCTTTGCAATCGTTTCTTAAGTTGATTTCTGTTGAGAAGATCAATACACTTTCAGGCCAATCTACGGTCTGAACTCTACTATCAGCTCAAATGTACAAATTACAGTGAGGATACAAGTAGAGTTAATGAATAATGTTCCCTTGCTTTACACGCAAAATGTCCTTGGTTTAATTCCAAGCAGAAACAACATTCAGCTCTCCACGGAATATTTAAACTTTTAGCGACGCTGGCAGGCTCCATCTCTTTCTTCGTTTCCAGGCTTTTAACAAGCATGGACTTGAAGATTTCTGTCCAACAGCTGAGAAATGTTTCTGTAGTGTAGCGGTTATCACGTTTGCTTAACACGCAAGAGGTCCCCAGTTCGACACTGGGCAGAAACATTGGGTTTTCTTTGCAATCGTTTCTTAAGTTGATTTCTGTTGAGAAGATCAATACACTTTCAGGCCGCTAAAAAGAGCAGCCAGTTTTCTACGGTCTGAACTCTTCTAACAGCTCAAATATACAAATTACAGTGACGATACAAGTAGAGTTAATGAATAATGTTCCCTTGCCGCTAAAAAGAGCAGCCAGTTTTCTGTTTTTCAAACGAGGAGCATTCTATCGCTTCAGTTACTTTTCAACAAGCATGGATCAGAGAAGATCATATTGTAATTAATCTCAGGTTTCTTTCATGTAGCGCATGCAAAGTTTCCCCTGAGCAACGAAAGTAAAGCATTTAAAACTCAGCAGGATGAAGTGCTGATGTTTTTACTGCACAGGCTGAGTCTCCAGTAAGCGGATAACAATGCTACAAAGGCCTCACGGGTGAACTAGGTGAAGGCCTTCACACTAAGGGACTGTAGGCAGATGGGCGTGTCGAATTAGCTCTGTCCAGATGTTAGCAGAATTGACAAAAGACTGTTAGTCTGTTTGCAGAGAATATTATGGAAATAACCTGTCTTTGAAAAACCACAAAAGACACTGTAGATAAGTTTCTGTAGTGTAGTGGTCATCACGTTTGCTTTATATCTCTTTCTTGTTTCCAAATGTCCTTGGTCCAATTCCAAGCAGAAACAACGTTCAGCTCTCAACGGAATATTTCAACTTTTAGCGACGCTGACAGGCTCCATCTCTTTCTTCGTTTCCAGGCTTTTAACAAGCATGGACTTGAAGATTTCTGTCCAACAGCCGAGAAATGTTTCTGTAGTGTAGCGGTTATCACGTTTGCTTAACACGCAAGAGGTCCCCAGTTTCGACACTGGGCAGAAACATTGGGTTTTCTTTGCAATCGTTTCTTAAGTTGATTTCTGTGTAGAAGATCAATACACTTTCAGGCCAATCTACGGTCTCAAATCTACTATCAGCTCAAATGTACAAATTACAGTATACAAGTAGAGTTAATGAATAATGTTCTCTTGCTTTACACGCAAAATGTCCTTGGGATACAAGCAGAAACAACATTCAATGAATATTTCAACTTTTAGCACGCAAAGGCTCCATCTCTTTCTTCGTTTCCAGGCTTTTAACAAGCAGAAACAACATTCAGCCAACAGCTGAGAATATTTCTTTTAGCGACGCTGGCAGGTTTCCAGGCTTTTAACAAGCATGGACTTGAAGATTTCTGTCCAACAGCTGAGAAATGTTTCTGTAGTGTAGCGGTTATCACGCTTGCTTAACACGCAAGAGGTCCCCAGTTCGACACTGGGCAGAAACATTGGATTTTCTTTGCAATCGTTTCTTAAGTTGATTTCTGTGGCGAAGATCAATACACTTTCAGGCCAATCTACGGTCTGAACTCTACTATCAGCTCAAATGTACAAATTACAGTGAGGATACAAGTAGATTTAATGAATAATGTTCCCTTGCTTTACACGCAAAATGTCCTTGGTCCAATTCCAAGCAGAAACAACATTCAGCTCTCGATGGAATATTTCAACTTTTAGCAACGCTGGCAGGCTCCATCTCTTTCTTCGTTTCCAGGCTTTTAACAAGCATGGACTTGAAGATTTCTGTCCAACAGCTGAGAAATGTTTCTGTAGTGTAGCGGTTATCACGTTTGCTTAACACGCAAGAGGTCCCCAGTTCGACACTGGGCAGAAACATTTTTTCTTTGCAATCGTTTCTTAAGTTGATTTCTGTTGCAAGAGGTCCTCAGTTCGACACTGGGCAGAAACATTGGGTTTTCTTTGCAATCGTTTCTTAAGTTGATTTCTGTGTAGAAGATCAATACACTTTCAGGCCAATCTACGGTCTCAACTCTACTATCAGCTCAAATGTACAAATTACAGTGAGGATACAAGTAGATTTAATGAATAATGTTCCCTTGCTTTACACGCAAAATGTCCTTGGTCCAATTCCAAGCAGAAACAACATTCAGCTCTCGATGGAATATTTCAACTTTTAGCAACGCTGGCAGGCTCCATTTCTTTCTTCGTTTCCAGGCTTTTAACAAGCATGGACTTGAAGATTTCTGTCCAACAGCCGAGAAATGTTTCTGTAGTGTAGCGGTTATCACGTTTGCTTAACACGCAAGAGGTCCCCAGTTCGACACTGGGCAGAAACATTGGGTTTTCTTTGCAATCGTTTCTTAAGTTGATTTCTGTTGAGAAGATCAATACACTTTCAGGCCAATCTACGGTCTGAACTCTACTATCAGCTCAAATGTACAAATTACAGTGAGGATACAAGTAGAGTTAATGAATAATGTTCCCTTAATCTACGGTCTGAACTCTACTATCAGCTCAAATGTACAAATTACAGTGAGGATACAAGTAGAGTTAATGAATAATGTTCCCTTGCTTTACACGCAAAATGTCCTTGGTTTAATTCCAAGAAGAAACAACATTCAGCTCTCCACGGAATATTTAAACTTTTAGCGACGCTAGCAGGCTCCATCTCTTTCTTCGTTTCCAGGCTTTTAACAAGCATGGACTTGAAGATTTCTGTCCAACAGCTGGGAAATGTTTCTGTAGTGTAGCGGTTATCACGCTTGCTTAACACGCAAGAGGTCCCCAGTTCGACACTGGGCAGAAACATTGGGTTTTCTTTGCAATCGTTTCTTAAGTTGATTTCTGTTGAGAAGATCAATACACTTTCAGGCCAATCTACGGTCTGAACTCTTCTAACAGCTCAAACGTACAAATTACAGTGACGATACAAGTAGAGTTAATGAATAATGTTCCCTTGCCGCTAAAAAGAGCAGCCAGATTTCATATTGTAATTAATCTGTTTTCAAACGAGGAGCATTCTATCGCTTCAGTTACTTTTCAACAAGCATGGATCAGAGAAGATCATATTGTAATTAATCTCAGGTTTCCTTCATGTAGCGCATGCAAAGTTTCCCCTGAGCAACGAAAGTAAAGCATTTAAAACTCAGCAGGATGAAGTGCTGGTGTTTTTACTGCACAGGCTGAGTCTCCAGTAAGCGGATAACAATGCTACAAAGGCCTCACGGATGAACTAGGTGAAGGCCTTCACACTAAGGGACTGTAGGCAGATGGGCGTGTCGAATTAGCTCTGTCCAGATGTTAGCAGAATTGACAAAAGACTGTTAGTCTGTTTGCAGAGAATATTATGGAAAGAACCTGTCTTTGAAAAAACACAAAAGACACTGTAGTTAAGTTTCTGTAGTGTAGTGGTCATCACGTTTCCTTTACATGCAAAATGTCCTTGGTCCAATTCCAAGCAGAAACAACGTTCAGCTCTCAACGGTATATTTCAACTTTTAGCGACGTCCAACAGCCGAGAAATGTTTTTGTAGCTGGCAGGCTCCATCTCTTTCTTCGTTTCCAGGCTTTTAACAAGCATGGACTTGAAGATTTCTGTCCAACAGCCGAGAAATGTTTCTGTAGTTTAGCGGTTATCACGTTTGCTTAACACGCAAGAGGTCCCCAGTTCGACACTGGGCAGAAACATTGGGTTTTCTTTGCAATCGTTTCTTAAGTTGATTTCTGTGTAGAAGATCAATACACTTTCAGGCCAATCTACGGTCTCAACTCTACTATCAGCTCAAATGTACAAATTACAGTGAGGATACAAGTAGATTTAATGAATAATGTTCCCTTGCTTTACACGCAAAATGTCCTTGGTCCAATTCCAAGCAGAAACAACATTCAGCTCTCGATGGAATATTTCAACTTTTAGCAACGCTGGCAGGCTCCATCTCTTTCTTCGTTTCCAGGCTTTTAACAAGCATGGACTTGAAGATTTCTGTCCAACAGCTGAGAAATGTTTCTGTAGTGTAGCGGTTATCACGCTTGCTTAACACGCAAGAGGTCCCCAGTTCGACACTGGGCAGAAACATTGGGTTTTCTTTGCAATCGTTTCTTAAGTTGATTTCTGTTGAGAAGATCAATACACTTTCAGGCAAATCTACGGTCTGAACTCTACTATCAGCTCAAATGTACAAATTACAGTGAGGATACAAGTAGAGTTAATGAATAATGTTCCCTTGCTTTACACGCAAAATGTCCTTGGTTTAATTCCAAGCAGAAACAACATTCAGCTCTCCACGGAATATTTAAACTTTTAGCGACGCTGGCAGGCTCCATCTCTTTCTTCGTTTCCAGGCTTTTAACAAGCATGGACTTGAAGATTTCTGTCCAACAGCTGAGAAATGTTTCTGTAGTGTAGCGGTTATCACGTTTGCTTAACACGCAAGAGGTCCCCAGTTCGACACTGGGCAGAAACATTGGGTTTTCTTTGCAATCGTTTCTTAAGTTGATTTCTGTTGAGAAGATCAATACACTTTCAGGCCAATCTACGGTCTGAACTCTTCTAACAGCTCAAACGGACAAATTACAGTGACGATACAAGTAGAGTTAATGAATAATGTTCCCTTGCCGCTAAAAAGAGCAGCCAGTTTTCTGTTTATCAAACGAGGAGCATTCTATCGCTTCAGTTACTTTTCAACAAGCATGGATCAGAGACGATCATATTGTAATTAATCTCAGGTTTCCTTCATGTAGCGCATGCAAAGTTTCCCCTGAGCAACGAAAGTAAAGCATTTAAAACTCAGCAGGATGAAGTGCTGGTGTTTTTACTGCACAGGCTGAGTCTCCAGTAAGCGGATAACAATGCTACAAAGGCCTCACGTGTGAACTAGGTGAAGGCCTTCACACTAAGGGACTGTAGGCAGATGGGCGTGTCGAATTAGCTCTGTCCAGATGTTAGCAGAATTAACAAAAGACTGTTAGTCTGTTTGCAGAGAATATTATGGAAAGAACCTGTCTTTGAAAAACCACAAAAGACACTGTAGTTAAGTTTCTGTAGTGTAGTGGTCATCACGTTTGCAAAATGTCGACTTTACATGCAAAATGTCCTTGGTTTAATTCCAAGCAGAAACAACATTCAGCTCTCCACGGAATATTTAAACTTTTAGCGACGCTGGCAGGCTCCATCTCTTTCTTCGTTTCCAGGCTTTTAACAAGCATGGACTTGAAGATTTCTGTCCAACAGCTGAGAAATGTTTCTGTAGTGTAGCGGTTATCACGTTTGCTTAACACGCAAGAGGTCCCCAGTTCGACACTGGGCAGAAACATTGGGTTTTCTTTGCAATCGTTTCTTAAGTTGATTTCTGTTGAGAAGATCAATACACTTTCAGGCCAATCTACGGTCTGAACTCTTCTAACAGCTCAAACGGACAAATTACAGTGACGATACAAGTAGAGTTAATGAATAATGTTCCCTTGCCGCTAAAAAGAGCAGCCAGTTTTCTGTTTATCAAACGAGGAGCATTCTATCGCTTCAGTTACTTTTCAACAAGCATGGATCAGAGACGATCATATTGTAATTAATCTCAGGTTTCCTTCATGTAGCGCATGCAAAGTTTCCCCTGAGCAACGAAAGTAAAGCATTTAAAACTCAGCAGGATGAAGTGCTGGTGTTTTTACTGCACAGGCTGAGTCTCCAGTAAGCGGATAACAATGCTACAAAGGCCTCACGGGTGAACTAGGTGAAGGCCTTCACACTAAGGGACTGTAGGCAGATGGGCGTGTCGAATTAGCTCTGTCCAGATGTTAGCAGAATTAACAAAAGACTGTTAGTCTGTTTGCAGAGAATATTATGGAAAGAACCTGTCTTTGAAAAACCACAAAAGACACTGTAGTTAAGTTTCTGTAGTGTAGTGGTCATCACGTTTGCTTTACAATCAAAATGTCCTTGGTCCAATTCCAAGCAGAAACAACGTTCAGCTCTCGACGGTATATTTCAACTTTTAGCGACGCTGGCAGGCTCCATCTCTTTCTTCGTTTCCAGGCTTTTAACAAGCATGGACTTGAAGATTTCTGTCCAACAGCCGAGAAATGTTTCTGTAGTTTAGCGGTTATCACGTTTGCTTAACACGCAAGAGGTCCCCAGTTCGACACTGGGCAGAAACATTGGGTTTTCTTTGCAATCGTTTCTTAAGTTGATTTCTGTTGAGAAGATCAATACACTTTCAGGCCAATCTACGGTCTGAACTCTTCTAACAGCTCAAACGTACAAATTACAGTGACGATACAAGTAGAGTTAATGAATAATGTTCCCTTGCCGCTAAAAAGAGCAGCCAGTTTTCTGTTTTTCAAACGAGGAGCATTCTATCGCTTCAGTTACTTTTCAACAAGCATGGATCAGAGAAGATCATATTGTAATTAATCTCAGGTTTCCTTCATGTAGCGCATGCAAAGTTTCCCCTGAGCAACGAAAGTAAAGCATTTAAAACTCAGCAGGATGAAGTGCTGGTGTTTTTACTGCACAGGCTGAGTCTCCAGTAAGCGGATAACAATGCTACAAAGGCTACACGGGTGAACTAGGTGAAGGCCTTCACACTAAGGGACTGTAGGCAGATGGGCGTGTCGAATTAGCTCTGTCCAGATGTTAGCAGAATTGACAAAAGACTGTTAGTCTGTTTGCAGAGAATATTATGGAAAGAACCTGTCTTTGAAAAACCACAAAAGACACTGTAGTTAAGTTTCTGTAGTGTAGTGGTCATCACGTTTGCTTTACATGCAAAATGTCCTTGGTCCAATTCCAAGCAGAAACAACGTTCAGCTCTCGACGGTATATTTCAACTTTTAGCGACGCTGGCAGGCTCCATCTCTTTCTTCGTTTCCAGGCTTTTAACAAGCATGGACTTGAAGATTTCTGTCCAACAGCCGAGAAATGTTTCTGTAGTTTAGCGGTTATCACGTTTGCTTAACACGCAAGAGGTCCCCAGTTCGACGCTGGGCAGAAACATTGGGTTTTCTTTGCAATCGTTTCTTAAGTTGATTTGTGTTGAGAAGATCAATACACTTTCAGGCCAATCTACGGTCTCAACTCTACTATCAGCTCAAATGTACAAATTACAGTGAGGATACAAGTAGAGTTAATGAATAATGTTCCCTTGCTTTACACGCAAAATGTCCTTGGTCCAATTCCAAGCAGAAACAACATTCAGCTCTCGATGGAATATTTCAACTTTTAGCAACGCTGGCAGGCTCCATCTCTTTCTTCGTTTCCAGGCTTTTAACAAGCATGGACTTGAAGATTTCTGTCCAACAGCTGAGAAATGTTTCTGTAGTGTAGCGGTTATCACGCTTGCTTAACACGCAAGAGGTCCCCAGTTCGACACTGGGCAGAAACATTGGATTTTCTTTGCAATCGTTTCTTAAGTTGATTTCTGTTCAGAAGATCAATACACTTTCAGGCCAATCTACGGTCTGAACTCTACTATCAGCTCAAATGTACAAATTACAGTGAGGATACAAGTAGATTTAATGAATAATGTTCCCTTGCTTTACACGCAAAATGTCCTTGGTCCAATTCCAAGCAGAAACAACATTCAGCTCTCGATGGAATATTTCAACTTTTAGCAACGCTGGCAGGCTCCATCTCTTTCTTCGTTTCCAGGCTTTTAACAAGCATGGACTTGAAGATTTCTGTCCAACAGCTGAGAAATGTTTCTGTAGTGTAGCGGTTATCACGCTTGCTTAACACGCAAGAGGTCCCCAGTTCGACACTGGGCAGAAACATTGGATTTTCTTTGCAATCGTTTCTTAAGTTGATTTCTGTTCAGAAGATCAATACACTTTCAGGCCAATCTACGGTCTGAACTCTACTATCAGCTCAAATGTACAAATTACAGTGAGGATACAAGTAGATTTAATGAATAATGTTCCCTTGCTTTACACGCAAAATGTCCTTGGTCCAATTCCAAGCAGAAACAACATTCAGCTCTCGATGGAATATTTCAACTTTTAGCAACGCTGGCAGGCTCCATCTCTTTCTTCGTTTCCAGGCTTTTAACAAGCATGGACTTGAAGATTTCTGTCCAGTATGCGAAAAATGTTTCTCTAGTGTAGCGGTTAATACGTTTGCTTAACACGCAAGAGGTCCCCAGTTCGACACTGGGCAGAAACATTGGGTTTTCTTTGCAATCGTTTCTTAAGTTGATTTCTGTTGAGAAGATCAATACACTTTCAGGCCAATCTACGGTCTGAACTCTTCTAACAGCTCAAATGTACAAATTACAGTGACGATACAAGTAGAGTTAATGAATAATGTTCCCTTGCCGCTAAAAAGAGCAGCCAGTTTTCTGTTTTTCAAACGAGGAGCATTCTATCGCTTCAGTTACTTTTCAACAAGCATGGATCAGAGAAGATCATATTGTAATTAATCTCAGGTTTCTTTCATGTAGCGCATGCAAAGTTTCCCCTGAGCAACGAAAGTAAAGCATTTAAAACTCAGCAGGATGAAGTGCTGGTGTTTTTACTGCACAGGCTGAGTCTCCAGTAAGCGGATAACAATGCTACAAAGGCCTCACGGGTGAACTAGGTGAAGGCCTTCACACTAAGGGACTGTAGGCAGATGGGCGTGTCGAATTAGCTCTGTCCAGATGTTAGCAGAATTGACAAAAGACTGTTAGTCTGTTTGCAGAGAATATTATGGAAAGAACCTGTCTTTGAAAAACCACAAAAGACACTGTAGTTAAGTTTCTGTAGTGTAGTGGTCATCACGTTTGCTTTACATGCAAAATGTCCTTGGTCCAATTCCAAGCAGAAACAACGTTCAGCTCTCGACGGAATATTTCAACTTTTAGCGACGCTGGCAGGCTCCATCTCTTTCTTCGTTTCCAGGCTTTTAACAAGCATGGACTTGAAGATTTCTGTCCAACAGCCGAGAAATGTTTCTGTAGTGTAGCGGTTATCACGTTTGCTTAACACGCAAGAGGTCCCCAGTTCGACACTGGGCAGAAACATTGGATTTTCTTTGCAATCGTTTCTTAAGTTGATTTTTGTTGAGAAGATTAATACACTTTCAGGCCAATCTACGGTCTCAACTCTACTATCAGCTCAAATGTACAAATTACAGTGAGGATACAAGTAGAGTTAATGAATAATGTTCCCTTGCTTTACACGCAAAATGTCCTTGGTCCAATTCCAAGCAGAAACAACATTCAGCTCTCGACGGAATATTTCAACTTTTAGCAACGCTGGCAGGCTCCATCTCTTTCTTCGTTTCCAGGCTTTTAACAAGCATGGACTTGAAGATTTCTGTCCAACAGCTGAAAAAGTTTCTGTAGTGTAGCGGTTATCACGTTTGCTTAACACGCAAGAGGTCCCCAGTTCGACACTGGGCAGAAACATTGGGTTTTCTTTGCAATCGTTTCTTAAGTTGATTTCTGTTGAGAAGATCAATACACTTTCAGGCCAATCTACGGTCTGAACTCTACTATCAGCTCAAATGTACAAATTACAGTGAGGATACAAGTAGAGTTAATGAATAATGTTCACTTGCTTTACACGCAAAATGTCCTTGGTTTAATTTCAAGCAGAAACAACATTCAGCTCTCCACAGAATATTTCAACTTTTAGCGACGCTGGCAGGCTCCATCTCTTTCTTCGTTTCCAGGCTTTTAACAAGCATGGACTTGAAGATTTCTGTCCAACAGCTGAGAAATGTTTCTGTAGTGTAGCGGTTATCACGCTTGCTTAACACGCAAGAGGTCCCCAGTTCGACACTGGGCAGAAACATTGGATTTTCTTTGCAATCGTTTCTTAAGTTGATTTCTGTTGAGAAGATCAATACACTTTCAGGCCAATCTACGGTCTGAACTCTACTATCAGCTCAAATGTACAAATTACAGTGAGGATACAAGTAGATTTAATGAATAATGTTCCCTTGCTTTACACGCAAAATGTCCTTGGTCCAATTCCAAGCAGAAACAACATTCAGCTCTCGATGGAATATTTCAACTTTTAGCAACGCTGGCAGGCTCCATCTCTTTCTTCGTTTCCAGGCTTTTAACAAGCATGGACTTGAAGATTTCTGTCCAACAGCTGAGAAATGTTTCTGTAGTTTAGCGGTTATCACGTTTGCTTAACACGCAAGAGGTCCTCAGTTCGACACTGGGCAGAAACATTGGGTTTTCTTTGCAATCGTTTCTTAAGTTGATTTCTGTGTAGAAGATCAATACACTTTCAGGCCAATCTACGGTCTCAACTCTACTATCAGCTCAAATGTACAAATTACAGTGAGGATACAAGTAGATTTAATGAATAATGTTCCCTTGCTTTACACGCAAAATGTCCTTGGTCCAATTCCAAGCAGAAACAACATTCAGCTCTCGATGGAATATTTCAACTTTTAGCAACGCTGGCAGGCTCCATTTCTTTCTTCGTTTCCAGGCTTTTAACAAGCATGGACTTGAAGATTTCTGTCCAACAGCCGAGAAATGTTTCTGTAGTGTAGCGGTTATCACGTTTGCTTAACACGCAAGAGGTCCCCAGTTCGACACTGGGCAGAAACATTGGGTTTTCTTTGCAATCGTTTCTTAAGTTGATTTCTGTTGAGAAGATCAATACACTTTCAGGCCAATCTACGGTCTGAACTCTACTATCAGCTCAAATGTACAAATTACAGTGAGGATACAAGTAGAGTTAATGAATAATGTTCCCTTGCTTTACACGCAAAATGTCCTTGGTTTAATTCCAAGCAGAAACAACATTCAGCTCTCCACGGAATATTTAAACTTTTAGCGACGCTGGCAAGCTCCATCTCTTTCTTCGTTTCCAGGCTTTTAACAAGCATGGACTTGAAGATTTCTGTCCAACAGCCGAGAAATGTTTCTGTAGTTTAGCGGTTATCACGTTTGCTGAACACGCAAGAGGTCCCCAGTTCGACACTGGGCAGAAACATTGGGTTTTCTTTGCAATCGTTTCTTAAGGTGATTTCTGTTGAGAAGATCAATACACTTTCAGGCCAATCTACGGTCTGAACTCTACTATCAGCTCAAATGTACAAATTACAGTGACGATACAAGTAGAGTTAATGAATAATGTTCCCTTGCCGCTAAAAAGAGCAGCCAGTTTTCTGTTTTTCAAACGAGGAGCATTCTATCGCTTCAGTTACTTTTCAACAAGCATGGATCAGAGAAGATCATATTGTAATTAATCTCAGGTTTCCTTCATGTAGCACATGCAAAGTTTCCCCTGAGCAAAGAAAGTAAAGCATTTAAAACTCAGCAGGATGAAGTGCTGGTGTTTTTACTGCACAGGCTGAGTCTCCAGTAAGCGGATAACAATGCTACAAAGGCCTCACGGGTGAACTAGGTGAAGGCCTTCACACTAAGGGACTGTAGGCAGATGGGCGTGTCGAATTAGCTCTGTCCAGATGTTAGCAGAATTGACAAAAGACTGTTAGTCTGTTTGCAGAGAATATTATGGAAAGAACCTGTCTTTGAAAAACCACAAAAGACACTGTAGATAAGTTTCTGTAGTGTAGCGGTCATCACGTTTGCTTTACATGCAAAATGTCCTTGGTCCAATTCCAAGCAGAAACAACGTTCAGCTCTCGACGGAATATTTCAACTTTTAGCGACGCTGACAGGCTCCATCTCTTTCTTCGTTTCCAGGCTTTTAACAAGCATGGACTTGAAGATTTCTGTCCAACAGCCGAGAAATGTTTCTGTAGTGTAGCGGTTATCACGTTTGCTTAACACGCAAGAGGTCCCCAGTTCGACACTGGGCAGAAACATTGGGTTTTCTTTGCAATCGTTTCTTAAGTTGATTTCTGTTGAGAAGATCAATACACTTTCAGGCCAATCTACGGTCTGAACTCTACTATCAGCTCAAATGTACAAATTACAGTGAGGATACAAGTAGAGTTAAAGAATAATGTTCCCTTGCTTTACACGCAAAATGTCCTTGGTTTAATTCCAAGCAGAAACAACATTCAGCTCTCGACGGAATATTTCAACTTTTAGCGACGCTGACAGGCTCCATCTCTTTCTTCGTTTCCAGGCTTTTAACAAGCATGGACTTGAAGATTTCTGTCCAACAGCCGAGAAATGTTTCTGTAGTGTAGCGGTTATCACGTTTGCTTTACACGCAAGAGGTCCCCAGTTGGACACTGGGCAGAAACTTTGGGTTTTCTTTGCAATCGTTTCTTAAGTTGATTTCTGTTGAGAAGATCAATACACTTTCAGGCCAATCTACGGTCTGAACTCTTCTAACAGCTCAAACGTACAAATTACAGTGACGATACAAGTAGAGTTAATGAATAATGTTCCCTTGCCGCTAAAAAGAGCAGCCAGTTTTCTGTTTTTCAAACGAGGAGCATTCTATCGCTTCAGTTACTTTTCAACAAGCATGGATCAGAGAAGATCATATTGTAATTAATCTCAGGTTTCCTTCATGTAGCACATGCAAAGTTTCCCCTGAGCAAAGAAAGTAAAGCATTTAAAACTCAGCAGGATGAAGTGCTGGTGTTTTTACTGCACAGGCTGAGTCTCCAGTAAGCGGATAACAATGCTACAAAGGCCTCACGGGTGAACTAGGTGAAGGCCTTCACACTAAGGGACTGTAGGCAGATGGGCGTGTCGAATTAGCTCTGTCCAGATGTTAGCAGAATTGACAAAAGACTGTTAGTCTGTTTGCAGAGAATATTATGGAAAGAACCTGTCTTTGAAAAACCACAAAAGACACTGTAGATAAGTTTCTGTAGTGTAGTGGTCATCACGTTTGCTTTACATGCAAAATGTCCTTGGTCCAATTCCAAGCAGAAACAACGTTCAGCTCTCGACGGAATATTTCAACTTTTAGCGACGCTGACAGGCTCCATCTCTTTCTTCGTTTCCAGGCTTTTAACAAGCATGGACTTGAAGATTTCTGTCCAACAGCCGAGAAATGTTTCTGTAGTGTAGCGGTTATCACGTTTGCTTAACACGCAAGAGGTCCCCAGTTCGACACTGGGCAGAAACATTGGGTTTTCTTTGCAATCGTTTCTTAAGTTGATTTCTGTTGAGAAGATCAATACACTTTCAGGCCAATCTACGGTCTGAACTCTACTATCAGCTCAAATGTACAAATTACAGTGAGGATACAAGTAGAGTTAATGAATAATGTTCCCTTGCTTTACACGCAAAATGTCCTTGGTTTAATTCCAAGCAGAAACAACATTCAGCTCTCGACGGAATATTTCAACTTTTAGCGACGCTGACAGGCTCCATCTCTTTCTTCGTTTCCAGGCTTTTAACAAGCATGGACTTGAAGATTTCTGTCCAACAGCCGAGAAATATTTCTGTAGTGTAGCGGTTATCACGTTTGCTTTACACGCAAGAGGTCCCCAGTTCGACACTGGGCAGAAACATTGGGTTTTCTTTGCAATCGTTTCTTAAGTTGATTTCTGTTGAGAAGATCAATACACTTTCAGGCCAATCTACGGTCTGAACTCTACTATCAGCTCAAATGTACAAATTACAGTGAGGATACAAGTAGAGTTAATGAATAATGTTCCCTTGCCGCTAAAAAGAGCAGCCAGTTTTCTGTTTTTCAAACGAGGAGCATTCTATCGCTTCAGTTACTTTTCAACAAGCATGGATCAGAGAAGATCATATTGTAATTAATTTCAGGTTTCCTTCATGTAGCACATGCAAAGTTTCCCCTGAGCAACGAAAGTAAAGCATTTAAAACTCAGCAGGATGAAGTGCTGGTGTTTTTACTGCACAGGCTGAGTCTCCAGTAAGCGGATAACAATGCTACAAAGGCCTCACGGGTGAACTAGGTGGAGGCCTTCACACTAAGGGACTGTAGGCAGATGGGCGTGTCGAATTAGCTCGGTCCAGATGTTAGCAGAATTGACAAAAGACTGTTAGTCTGTTTGCAGAGAATATTATGGAAAGAACCTGTCTTTGAAAAACCACAAAAGACACTGTAGTTAAGTTTCTGTAGTGTAGTGGTCATCACGTTTGCTTTACATGCAAAATGTCCTTGGTCCAATTCCAAGCAGAAACAACGTTAAGCTCTCGACGGTATATTTCAACTTTTAGCGACGCTGGCAGGCTCCATCTCTTTCTTCGTTTCCAGGCTTTTAACAAGCATGGACTTGAAGATTTCTGTCCAACAGCCGAGAAATGTTTCTGTAGTTTAGCGGTTATCACGTTTGCTTAACACGCAAGAGGTCCCCAGTTCGACACTGGGCAGAAACATTGGGTTTTCTTTGCAATCGTTTCTTAAGTTGATTTCTGTGTAGAAGATCAATACACTTTCAGGCCAATCTACGGTCTCAAGTCTACCATCAGCTCAAATGTACAAATTACAGTGAGGATACAAGTAGAGTTAATGAATAATGTTCCCTTGCTTTACACGCAAAATGTCCTTGGTCCAATTCCAAGCAGAAACAACATTCAGCTCTCGACGGAATATTTCAACTTTTAGCAACACTGAAAGGCTCCATCTCTTTCTTCGTTTCCAGGCTTTTAACAAGCATGGACTTGAAGATTTCTGTCAAACAGCTGAGAAATGGTTCTGTAGTGAAGCGGTTATCACGTTTGCTTAACACGCAAGAGGTCCCCAGTTCGACACTGGGCAGAAACATTGGGTTTTCTTTGCAATCGTTTATTAAGTTGATTTCTGTGTAGAAGATCAATACACTTTCAGGCCAATCTACGGTCTCAACTCTACTATCAGCTCAAATGTACAAATTACAGTGAGGATACAAGTAGAGTTAATGAATAATGTTCACTTGCTTTACACGCAAAATGTCCTTGGTTTAATTTCAAGCAGAAACAACATTCAGCTCTCCACAGAATATTTCAACTTTTAGCGACGCTGGCAGGCTCCATCGCTTTCTTCGTTTCCAGGCTTTTAACAAGCATGGACTTGAAGATTTCTGTCCAACAGCTGAGAAATGTTTCTGTAGTGTGGCGGTTATCACGCTTGCTTAACACGCAAGAGGTCCCCAGTTCGACACTGGGCAGAAACATTGGATTTTCTTTGCAATCGTTTCTTAAGTTGATTTCTGTGGCGAAGATCAATACACTTTCAGGCCAATCTACGGTCTGAACTCTACTATCAGCTCAAATGTACAAATTACAGTGAGGATACAAGTAGATTTAATGAATAATGTTCCCTTGCTTTACACGCAAAATGTCCTTGGTCCAATTCCAAGCAGAAACAACATTCAGCTCTCGACGGAATATTTCAACTTTTAGCGACGCTGACAAGCTCCATCTCTTTCTTCGTTTCCAGGCTTTTAACAAGCATGGACTTGAAGATTTCTGTCCAACAGCCGAGAAATGTTTCTGTAGTGTAGCGGTTATCACGTTTGCTTAACACGCAAGAGGTCCCCAGTTCGACACTGGGCAGAAACATTGGGTTTTCTTTGCAATCGTTTCTTAAGTTGATTTCTGTTGAGAAGATCAATACACTTTCAGGCCAATCTACGGTCTGAACTCTACTATCAGCTCAAATGTACAAATTACAGTGAGGATACAAGTAGAGTTAATGAATAATGTTCCCTTGCTTTACACGCAAAATGTCCTTGGTTTAATTCCAAGCAGAAACAACATTCAGCTCTCGACGGAATATTTCAACTTTTAGCGACGCTGACAGGCTCCATCTCTTTCTTCGTTTCCAGGCTTTTAACAAGCATGGACTTGAAGATTTCTGTCCAACAGCCGAGAAATATTTCTGTAGTGTAGCGGTTATCACGTTTGCTTTACACGCAAGAGGTCCCCAGTTCGACACTGGGCAGAAACATTGGGTTTTCTTTGCAATCGTTTCTTAAGTTGATTTCTGTTGAGAAGATCAATACACTTTCAGGCCAATCTACGGTCTGAACTCTACTATCAGCTCAAATGTACAAATTACAGTGAGGATACAAGTAGAGTTAATGAATAATGTTCCCTTGCCGCTAAAAAGAGCAGCCAGTTTTCTGTTTTTCAAACGAGGAGCATTCTATCGCTTCAGTTACTTTTCAACAAGCATGGATCAGAGAAGATCATATTGTAATTAATTTCAGGTTTCCTTCATGTAGCACATGCAAAGTTTCCCCTGAGCAACGAAAGTAAAGCATTTAAAACTCAGCAGGATGAAGTGCTGGTGTTTTTACTGCACAGGCTGAGTCTCCAGTAAGCGGATAACAATGCTACAAAGGCCTCACGGGTGAACTAGGTGGAGGCCTTCACACTAAGGGACTGTAGGCAGATGGGCGTGTCGAATTAGCTCGGTCCAGATGTTAGCAGAATTGACAAAAGACTGTTAGTCTGTTTGCAGAGAATATTATGGAAAGAACCTGTCTTTGAAAAACCACAAAAGACACTGTAGTTAAGTTTCTGTAGTGTAGTGGTCATCACGTTTGCTTTACATGCAAAATGTCCTTGGTCCAATTCCAAGCAGAAACAACGTTAAGCTCTCGACGGTATATTTCAACTTTTAGCGACGCTGGCAGGCTCCATCTCTTTCTTCGTTTCCAGGCTTTTAACAAGCATGGACTTGAAGATTTCTGTCCAACAGCCGAGAAATGTTTCTGTAGTGTAGCGGTTATCACGTTTGCTTAACACGCAAGAGGTCCCCAGTTCGACACTGGGCAGAAACATTGGGTTTTCTTTGCAATCGTTTCTTAAATTGATTTCTGTGTAGAAGATCAATACACTTTCAGGCCAATCTACGGTCTCAAGTCTACCATCAGCTCAAATGTACAAATTACAGTGAGGATACAAGTAGAGTTAATGAATAATGTTCCCTTGCTTTACACGCAAAATGTCCTTGGTCCAATTCCAAGCAGA
>JAWRVZ010001517.1:0-24197 GCA_037043235.1 Rhodeus uyekii
ACTCCCTCGTGCGCAGACTCTCCCTCTCTCTCACTCCCTCGCGCACAGACTCTCTCTCTCTCCCTCGCGCGCACAGACTCTCCCTCTCCCCTCGTGCGCAGACTCTCCCTCTCTCACTCCCTCACGCACAGACTCTCCCTCTCTCTCACTCCCTCGAGCGCAGACTCTCTCTCACTCCCTCGCGCGCAGACTCTCCCTCTCTCTCACTCCCTCGCGCACAGACTCTCTCTCTCCCTCGTGCGCACAGACTCTCCCTCTCCCCTCGCGCGCAGACTCTCCCTCTCTCTCACTCCCTCGCGCGCACAGACTCTCCCTCTCCCCTCGCGCGCAGACTCTCCCTCTCTCTCACTCCCTCGAGCGCAGACTCTCCCTCTCTCTCACTCCCTCGCGCACAGACTCTCTCTCTCTCCCTCGCGCGCACAGACTCTCCCTCTCCCCTCGCGCGCACACTCTCCCTCTCCCTCGCACGCAGACTCTCCCTCTCTCACTCGCACAGACTCTCCCTCTCTCTCACTCCCTCGAGCGCAGACTCTCTCTCTCACTCCCTCGCGCACAGACTCTCTCTCTCTCTCTCTCTCCCTTGCACGCAGACTCTCCCTCTCTCACTCGCACAGACTCTCCCTCTCCATCCCTCGCACGCACAGACTCTCCCTCTCCATCCCTCGCACGCACAGACTCTCCCTCTCCATCCCTCGCACGCACAGACTCTCCCTCTCCATCCCTCGCACGCACAGACTCTCCCTCTCCCCTCGCGCGCACACTCTCCCTCTCTCTCTCTCCCTCGCACGCAGACTCTCTCTCTCTCACTCCCTCACGCGCACAGACTCTCCCTCTCTCTCTCTC
This sequence comes from Rhodeus uyekii, assembly GCA_037043235.1. NCBI lineage: Eukaryota > Metazoa > Chordata > Actinopteri > Cypriniformes > Acheilognathidae > Rhodeus > Rhodeus uyekii. The sequence continues at coordinate 844 of JAWRVZ010001517.1, forward strand.
CCTCGCGCGCACAGACTCTCCCTCTCCCCTCGCGCGCACACTCTCCCTCTCTCTCTCTCCCTCGCATGCACAGACTCTCCCTCTCTCACTCCCTCGCGCGCAGACTCTCCCTCTCTCTCACTCCCTCGCGCGCAGACTCTCCCTCTCTCTCACTCCCTCGCACGCACAGACTCTCCCTCTCCATCCCTCGCACGCACAGACTCTCCCTCTCCATCCCTCGCACGCACAGACTCTCCCTCTCCATCCCTCGCACGCACAGACTCTCCATCTCCATCCCTCGCACGCAGACTCTCCCTCTCCATCCCTCGCACGCAGACTCTCCCTCTCTCTCTCTCCCTTGCGCACAGATTCTCCCTCTCCATCCCTCGCACGCAGACTCTCCCTCTCTCTCACTCCCTCGCACGCACAGACTCTCCCTCTCCATCCCTCGCACGCACAGACTCTCCCTCTCCATCCCTCGCACGCACAGACTCTCCCTCTCCATCCCTCGCACGCACAGACTCTCCATCTCCATCCCTCGCACGCAGACTCTCCCTCTCCATCCCTCGCACGCAGACTCTCCCTCTCTCTCTCTCCCTTGCGCACAGATTCTCCCTCTCACTCCCTCGCGCGCACACTCTCCCTCTCTCTCACTCCCTCGCGCGCAGACTCTCCCTCTCTCTCACTCCCTCGCGCGCAGACTCTCCTTCTCTCTCACTCCCTCGCGCGCAGACTCTCCCTCTCTCTCACTCCCTCACGCGCACAGACTCTCCCTCTCCCCTCGCGCGCAGACTCTCCCTCTCTCTCACTCCCTCGCGCGCAGACTCTCCCTCTCTCTCACTCCCTCGCGCACAGACTCTTTCTCTCTCTCCCTCGCGCGCAGACTCTCCATCTCTCTCACTCCCTCGCGCGCAGACTCTCCTTCTCTCTCACTCCCTCGCGCGCAGACTCTCCCTCTCTCTCACTCCCTCGCGCGCAGACTCTCCATCTCTCTCACTCCCTCGCGCGCAGACTCTCCATCTCTCTCACTCCCTCGCGCGCAGACTCTCCTTCTCTCTCACTCCCTCGCGCGCAGACTCTCCTTCTCTCTCACTCCCTCGCGCGCAGACTCTCCATCTCTCTCACTCCCTCGCGCGCAGACTCTCCTTCTCTCTCACTCCCTCGCGCGCAGACTCTCCCTCTCTCTCACTCCCTCACGCGCACAGACTCTCCCTCTCCCCTCGCGCGCAGACTCTCCCTCTCTCTCACTCCCTCGCGCGCAGACTCTCCCTCTCTCTCACTCCCTCGCGCACAGACTCTTTCTCTCTCCCCCTCGCACGCACAGACTCTCCCTCGCACGCACAGACTCTCCATCTCCCCCTCGCACGCACAGACTCCCCCTCGCACGCACAGACTCTCCCTCTCCATCCCTCGCACGCACAGACTCTCCCTCTCCATCCCTCGCACGCACAGACTCTCCCTCTCCATCCCTCGCACGCACAGACTCTCCCTCTCCATCCCTCGCACGCACAGACTCTCCCTCTCCATCCCTCGCACGCACAGACTCTCCCTCTCCCCTCGCGCGCACACTCTCCCTCTCTCTCTCTCCCTCGCACGCAGACTCTCTCTCTCTCACTCCCTCACGCGCACAGACTCTCCCTCTCTCTCTCTCCCTCGCACGCACAGACTCTCCCTCGCACGCACAGACTCTCCCTCGCACGCACAGACTCTCCATCTCCCCCTCGCACGCACAGACTCTCCCTCGCACGCACAGACTCTCCATCTCCCCCTCGCACGCACAGACTCTCCCTCGCACGCACAGACTCCCCCTCGCACGCACAGACTCTCCCTCTCCATCCCTCGCACGCACAGACTCTCCCTCTCCATCCCTCGCACGCACAGACTCTCCCTCTCCATCCCTCGCACGCACAGACTCTCCATCTCCATCCCTCGCACACAGACTCTCCCTCTCCATCCCTCGCACGCAGACTCTCCCTCTCCATCCCTCGCACGCAGACTCTCCCTCTCTCTCTCTCCCTTGCGCACAGACTCTCCCTCTCCCCTCGCGCGCACACTCTCCCTCTCTCTCTCTCTCCCTCGCGCGCACACTCTCCCTCTCTCTCACTCCCTCGCGCACAGACTCTCCCTCTCCCCTCGCGCGCACACTCTCCCTCTCTCTCACTCCCTCGTGCGCAGACTCTCCCTCTCCCCTCGTGCGCAGACTCTCCCTCTCTCTCACTCCCTCGCGCGCAGACTCTCCCTCTCTCTCACTCCCTCGCGCTCAGACTCTCCCTCTCCCCTCGCGCGCAGACTCTCCCTCTCTCTCACTCCCTCGCGCGCACAGACTCTCCCTCTCTCTCACTCCCACGCGCACAGACTCTTTCTCTCTCTCCCTCGCGCGCAGACTCTCCCTCTCTCTCACTCCCTCGCGCACAGACTCTCTCTCTCTCCCTCGCGCGCACAGACTCTCCCTCTCCCCTCGCGCGCACAGACTCTCCCTCTCTCTCTCTCCCTCGCACGCAGACTCTCCCTCTCTCTCTCTCCCTCGCGCGCACACTCTCCCTCTCTCTCACTCCCTCGCGCACAGACTCTCCCTCTCCCCTCGCGCGCACACTCTCCCTCTCTCTCACTCCCTCGTGCGCAGACTCTCCCTCTCTCTCACTCCCTCGCGCACAGACTCTCTCTCTCTCCCTCGCGCGCACAGACTCTCCCTCTCCCCTCGTGCGCAGACTCTCCCTCTCTCTCACTCCCTCGCGCTCAGACTCTCCCTCTCCCCTCGCGCGCAGACTCTCCCTCTCTCTCACTCCCTCGCGCGCAGACTCTCCCTCTCTCTCACTCCCTCGCGCGCAGACTCTCCCTCTCTCTCACTCCCACGCGCACAGACTCTTTCTCTCTCTCCCTCGCGCGCAGACTCTCACTCTCTCTCACTCCCTCGCGCACAGACTCTCTCTCTCTCCCTCGCGCGCACAGACTCTCCCTCTCCCCTCGCGCGCACACTCTCCCTCGCACGCAGACTCTCCCTCTCTCACTCGCACAGACTCTCCCTCTCTCTCTCTCCCTCACGCGCACAGACTCTCCCTCTCCCCTCGCGCGCACACTCTCCCTCTCTCTCACTCCCTCGCGCGCAGACTCTCCCTCTCTCTCACTCCCTCGCGCACAGACTCTCTCTCTCTCTCCCTCGCGCGCACAGACTCTCCCTCTCCCCTCGCGCGCAGACTCTCCCTCTCTCTCACTCCCTCGCGCACAGACTCTCTCTCTCTCTCTCCCTCGCACGCACAGACTCTCCCTCTCTCACTCCCTCGCGCGCACAGACTCTCCCTCTCTCTCACTCCCTCGCGCGCAGACTCTCCCTCTCTCTCACTCCCTCGCGCGCACTCTCCCTCTCTCTCACTCCCTCGCGCGCAGACTCTCCCTCTCTCTCACTCCCTCGCGCGCAGACTCTCCCTCTCTCTCACTCCCTCGCGCGCACTCTCCCTCTCTCTCACTCCCTCGCGCGCAGACTCTCCCTCTCTCTCACTCCCTCGCGCGCACTCTCCCTCTCACTCCCTCGCGCGCAGACTCTCCCTCTCTCTCCATCCCTCGCACGCACAGACTCTCCCTCTCCATCCCTCGCACGCACAGACTCTCCCTCTCCATCCCTCGCACGCACAGACTCTCCCTCTCCATCCCTCGCACGCACAGACTCTCCCTCTCCATCCCTCGCACGCACAGACTCTCCCTCTCCCCTCGCGCGCACACTCTCCCTCTCTCTCTCTCCCTCGCACGCAGACTCTCTCTCTCTCACTCCCTCACGCGCACAGACTCTCCCTCTCTCTCTCTCCCTCGCACGCACAGACTCTCCCTCGCACGCACAGACTCTCCCTCGCACGCACAGACTCTCCATCTCCCCCTCGCACGCACAGACTCTCCCTCGCACGCACAGACTCTCCATCTCCCCCTCGCACGCACAGACTCTCCCTCGCACGCACAGACTCCCCCTCGCACGCACAGACTCTCCCTCTCCATCCCTCGCACGCACAGACTCTCCCTCTCCATCCCTCGCACGCACAGACTCTCCCTCTCCATCCCTCGCACGCACAGACTCTCCATCTCCATCCCTCGCACACAGACTCTCCCTCTCCATCCCTCGCACGCAGACTCTCCCTCTCTCTCTCTCCCTTGCGCACAGACTCTCCCTCTCCCCTCGCGCGCACACTCTCCCTCTCTCTCTCTCTCCCTCGCGCGCACACTCTCCCTCTCTCTCACTCCCTCGCGCACAGACTCTCCCTCTCCCCTCGCGCGCACACTCTCCCTCTCTCTCACTCCCTCGTGCGCAGACTCTCCCTCTCCCCTCGTGCGCAGACTCTCCCTCTCTCTCACTCCCTCGCGCGCAGACTCTCCCTCTCTCTCACTCCCTCGCGCTCAGACTCTCCCTCTCCCCTCGCGCGCAGACTCTCCCTCTCTCTCACTCCCACGCGCACAGACTCTTTCTCTCTCTCCCTCGCGCGCACAGACTCTCCCTCTCCCCTCGCGCGCACAGACTCTCCCTCTCTCTCTCTCCCTCGCACGCAGACTCTCCCTCTCTCTCTCTCCCTCGCGCGCACACTCTCCCTCTCTCTCACTCCCTCGCGCACAGACTCTCCCTCTCCCCTCGCGCGCACACTCTCCCTCTCTCTCACTCCCTCGTGCGCAGACTCTCCCTCTCTCTCACTCCCTCGCGCACAGACTCTCTCTCTCTCCCTCGCGCGCACAGACTCTCCCTCTCCCCTCGTGCGCAGACTCTCCCTCTCTCTCACTCCCTCGCGCTCAGACTCTCCCTCTCCCCTCGCGCGCAGACTCTCCCTCTCTCTCACTCCCTCGCGCGCAGACTCTCCCTCTCTCTCACTCCCTCGCGCGCAGACTCTCCCTCTCTCTCACTCCCACGCGCACAGACTCTTTCTCTCTCTCCCTCGCGCGCAGACTCTCACTCTCTCTCACTCCCTCGCGCACAGACTCTCTCTCTCTCCCTCGCGCGCACAGACTCTCCCTCTCCCCTCGCGCGCACACTCTCCCTCGCACGCAGACTCTCCCTCTCTCACTCGCACAGACTCTCCCTCTCTCTCTCTCCCTCACGCGCACAGACTCTCCCTCTCCCCTCGCGCGCACACTCTCCCTCTCTCTCACTCCCTCGCGCGCAGACTCTCCCTCTCTCTCACTCCCTCGCGCACAGACTCTCTCTCTCTCTCCCTCGCGCGCACAGACTCTCCCTCTCCCCTCGCGCGCAGACTCTCCCTCTCTCTCACTCCCTCGCGCACAGACTCTCTCTCTCTCTCTCCCTCGCACGCACAGACTCTCCCTCTCTCACTCCCTCGCGCGCAGACTCTCCCTCTCTCTCACTCCCTCGCGCGCAGACTCTCCCTCTCTCTCACTCCCTCGCGCGCACTCTCCCTCTCTCTCACTCCCTCGCGCGCAGACTCTCCCTCTCTCTCACTCCCTCGCGCGCAGACTCTCCCTCTCTCTCACTCCCTCGCGCGCACTCTCCCTCTCTCTCACTCCCTCGCGCGCAGACTCTCCCTCTCTCTCACTCCCTCGCGCGCACTCTCCCTCTCACTCCCTCGCGCGCAGACTCTCCCTCTCTCTCACTCCCTCGCGCGCAGACTCTCCCTCTCTCTCACTCCCTCGCGCGCAGACTCTCCCTCTCTCTCACTCCCTCGCGCGCAGACTCTCCCTCTCTCTCACTCCCTCGCGCGCAGACTCTCCCTCTCTCTCACTCCCTCGCGCACAGACTCTCTCCCTCTCCCCTCGCGCGCACACTCTCCCTCTCTCTCCCTCGCACGCACAGACTCTCCATCTCCCCCTCGCACGCACAGACTCCCCCTCGCGCGCACACTCTCCCTCTCTCACTCCCTCGCGCGCAGACTCTCCCTCTCTCTCACTCCCTCGCACGCAGACTCTCCCTCTCTCTCTCTCACTCCCTCGCGCGCAGACTCTCCCTCTCTCTCACTCCCTCGCGCGCAGACTCTCCCTCTCTCTCACTCCCTCGCGCGCAGACTCTCCCTCTCTCTCACTCCCTCGCGCGCAGACTCTCCCTCTCTCTCACTCCCTCGCGCTCAGACTCTCCCTCTCTCACTCCCTCATGCGCACAGACTATCCCTCATGCGCACAGACTCTCCCTCTCCATCCCTCGCACGCACAGACTCTCCCTCTCCATCCCTCGCACGCACAGACTCTCCCTCTCCATCCCTCGCACGCACAGACTCTCCCTCTCCATCCCTCGCACGCACAGACTCTCCATCCCTCGCACGCAGACTCTCCCTCTCCATCCCTCGCACGCAGACTCTCCCTCTCCATCCCTCGCACGCAGACTCTCCCTCTCCATCCCTCGCACGCAGACTCTCCCTCTCATCCCTCGCACGCACAGACTCTCCCTCTCCATCCCTCGCACGCACAGACTCTCCATCCCTCGCACGCACAGACTCTCCATCCCACGCACGCACAGACTCTCCATCCCTCGCACGCACAGACTCTCCCTCTCCATCCCTCGCACGCACAGACTCTCCCTCTCCATCCCTCGCACGCACAGACTCTCCCTCTCCATCCCTCGCACGCACAGACTCTCCCTCTCCATCCCTCGCACGCACAGACTCTCCCTCTCCATCCCTCGCACGCACAGACTCTCCCTCTCCATCCCTCGCACGCACAGACTCTCCCTCTCCATCCCTCGCACGCACAGACTCTCCATCCCTCGCACGCACAGACTCTCCATCCCTCGCACGCACAGACTCTCCATCCCTCGCACGCACAGACTCTCCATCCCTCGCACGCACAGACTCTCCATCCCTCGCACGCACAGACTCTCCATCCCTCGCACGCACAGACTCTCCATCCCTCGCACGCACAGACTCTCCATCCCTCGCACGCACAGACTCTCCATCCCTCGCACGCACAGACTCTCCATCCCTCGCACGCACAGACTCTCCATCCCTCGCACGCACAGACTCTCCATCCCTCGCACGCACAGACTCTCCATCCCTCGCACGCACAGACTCTCCATCCCTCGCACGCACAGACTCTCCATCCCTCGCACGCACAGACTCTCCATCCCTCGCACGCACAGACTCTCCATCCCTCGCACGCACAGACTCTCCATCCCTCGCACGCACAGACTCTCCATCCCTCGCACGCACAGACTCTCCATCCCTCGCACGCACAGACTCTCCATCCCTCGCACGCACAGACTCTCCATCCCTCGCACGCACAGACTCTCCATCCCTCGCACGCACAGACTCTCCATCCCTCGCACGCACAGACTCTCCATCCCTCGCACGCACAGACTCTCCATCCCTCGCACGCACAGACTCTCCATCCCTCGCACGCACAGACTCTCCATCCCTCGCACGCACAGACTCTCCATCCCTCGCACGCACAGACTCTCCATCCCTCGCACGCACAGACTCTCCATCCCTCGCACGCACAGACTCTCCATCCCTCGCACGCACAGACACTCCATCCCTCGCACGCACAGACTCTCCATCCCTCGCACGCACAGACTCTCCATCCCTCGCACGCAGACTCTCCATCCCTCGCACGCACAGACTCTCCCTCTCCATCCCTCGCACGCACAGACTCTCCCTCTCCATCCCTCGCACGCACAGACTCTCCATCCCTCGCACGCACAGACTCTCCATCCCTCGCACGCACAGACTCTCCATCCCTCGCACGCACAGACTCTCCATCCCTCGCACGCACAGACTCTCCATCCCTCGCACGCACAGACTCTCCCTCTCCATCCCTCGCACGCACAGACTCTCCCTCTCCATCCCTCGCACGCACAGACTCTCCCTCTCCATCCCTCGCACGCACAGACTCTCCCTCTCCATCCCTCGCACGCACAGACTCTCCCTCTCCATCCCTCGCACGCACAGACTCTCCATCCCTCGCACGCACAGACTCTCCATCCCTCGCACGCACAGACTCTCCATCCCTCGCACGCACAGACTCTCCATCCCTCGCACGCACAGACTCTCCATCCCTCGCACGCACAGACTCTCCATCCCTCGCACGCACAGACTCTCCATCCCTCGCACGCACAGACTCTCCATCCCTCGCACGCACAGACTCTCCATCCCTCGCACGCACAGACTCTCCATCCCTCGCACGCACAGACTCTCCATCCCTCGCACGCACAGACTCTCCCTCTCCATCCCTCGCACGCACAGACTCTCCCTCTCCATCCCTCGCACGCACAGACTCTCCCTCTCCATCCCTCGCACGCACAGACTCTCCCTCTCCATCCCTCGCACGCACAGACTCTCCCTCTCCATCCCTCGCACGCACAGACTCTCCCTCTCCATCCCTCGCACGCACAGACTCTCCCTCTCCATCCCTCGCACGCAGACTCTCCCTCTCCATCCCTCGCACGCAGACTCTCCCTCTCCATCCCTCGCACGCAGACTCTCCCTCTCCATCCCTCGCACGCAGACTCTTCCTCTCCATCCCTCGCACGCACAGACTCTCCATCCCTCGCACGCAGACTCTCCATCCCTCGCACGCAGACTCTCCATCCCTCGCACGCACAGACTCTCCCTCTCCATCCCTCGCACGCAGACTCTTCCTCTCCATCCCTCGCACGCACAGACTCTCCATCCCTCGCACGCAGACTCTCCATCCCTCGCACGCACAGACTCTTCCTCTCCATCCCTCGCACGCAGACTCTTCCTCTCCATCCCTCGCACGCACAGACTCTCCATCCCTCGCACGCACAGACTCTCCATCCCTCGCACGCACAGACTCTCCATCCCTCGCACGCACAGACTCTCCCTCTCCATCCCTCGCACGCACAGACTCTCCATCCCTCGCACGCAGACTCTCCATCCCTCGCACGCACAGACTCTCCCTCTCCATCCCTCGCACGCACAGACTCTCCCTCTCCATCTCCATCCCTCGCACGCACAGACTCTCCATCCCTCGCACGCACAGACTCTCCATCCCTCGCACGCACAGACTCTCCATCCCTCGCACGCACAGACTCTCCATCCCTCGCACGCACAGACTCTCCCTCTCCATCCCTCGCACGCACAGACTCTCCCTCTCCATCCCTCGCACGCACAGACTCTCCCTCTCCATCCCTCGCACGCACAGACTCTCCCTCTCCATCCCTCGCACGCAGACTCTCCCTCTCCATCCCTCGCACGCAGACTCTCCCTCTCCATCCCTCGCACGCAGACTCTCCCTCTCCATCCCTCGCACGCAGACTCTCCCTCTCCATCCCTCGCACGCAGACTCTTCCTCTCCATCCCTCGCACGCAGACTCTTCCTCTCCATCCCTCGCACGCACAGACTCTCCATCCCTCGCACGCAGACTCTCCATCCCTCGCACGCAGACTCTCCATCCCTCGCACGCACAGACTCTCCCTCTCCATCCCTCGCACGCAGACTCTTCCTCTCCATCCCTCGCACGCACAGACTCTCCATCCCTCGCACGCAGACTCTCCATCCCTCGCACGCACAGACTCTTCCTCTCCATCCCTCGCACGCAGACTCTTCCTCTCCATCCCTCGCACGCACAGACTCTCCATCCCTCGCACGCACAGACTCTCCATCCCTCGCACGCACAGACTCTCCATCCCTCGCACGCAGACTCTCCATCCCTCGCACGCACAGACTCTCCCTCTCCATCCCTCGCACGCACAGACTCTCCATCCCTCGCACGCAGACTCTCCATCCCTCGCACGCACAGACTCTCCCTCTCCATCCCTCGCACGCACAGACTCTCCCTCTCCATCTCCATCCCTCGCACGCACAGACTCTCCATCCCTCGCACGCACAGACTCTCCATCCCTCGCACGCACAGACTCTCCCTCTCCATCCCTCGCACGCACAGACTCTCCCTCTCCATCCCTCGCACGCACAGACTCTCCCTCTCCATCCCTCGCACGCACAGACTCTCCCTCTCCATCCCTCGCACGCACAGACTCTCCCTCTCCATCCCTCGCACGCACAGACTCTCCCTCTCCATCCCTCGCACGCAGACTCTTCCTCTCCATCCCTCGCACGCACAGACTCTCCATCCCTCGCACGCACAGACTCTCCATCCCTCGCACGCACAGACTCTCCATCCCTCGCACGCACAGACTCTCCATCCCTCGCACGCACAGACTCTCCCTCTCCATCCCTCGCACGCACAGACTCTCCATCTCCATCCCTCGCACGCACAGACTCTCCATCCCTCGCACGCACAGACTCTCCATCCCTCGCACGCACAGACTCTCCATCCCTCGCACGCACAGACTCTCCATCCCTCGCACGCACAGACTCTCCATCCCTCGCACGCACAGACTCTCCATCCCTCGCACGCACAGACTCTCCATCCCTCGCACGCACAGACACTCCATCCCTCGCACGCACAGACTCTCCATCCCTCGCACGCACAGACTCTCCATCCCTCGCAGGCATAGACTCACGTATCACTGTCTTCCTGACTGACGTCAGAGAAACCAGATGCTGTTGATTCCTCCGTGCTGGTCTCTTCCTCTTTCACGCGCGGCCTTTTATTGTGTGGAGGCGTCATCCTGTGGATCGGTTCAACAGAGAGGGTGGGCGACTTGACCTGCACCGCTGGAATGACATGTGGAATGGGTGAACAACAAACACACACCCACACTCACTAGCCGGTTAGCAGGATATGGCGTCACCTTTGCTGCGTCGCTTGGGCCTGGGCATTGAACGCGTCACCTGCACTGCGGCGCTCCTCACGGGCATGGGCGAGCACTGGCAGCTCGCGTCACGTGTCAGCGGCTACACACACACACACACACACACACATCAGCATCTCAGGAATTGGGAATCAGTCTTCAACTGGCTGGCAAGAGCCACCACTGGAAGGTCAAGTGAGCCGTCAGTGGCTTGTGGCAGGTATCAGTCTGCCTTGGCAAGTAGTTTAAGCAAATATTGATTTTTGGCAGATTTTGTGTTTCTCCCTCTCAAGCTCAAGGAATTCATTCATTTATTATTGTGCGTATGATTATGTTCTTAAATATGATTGATACTTTTGAGAATTTGATCATCATTACTGGTTACTTACTGACTCTTTGCTTCCATCCAGTAGTATAATGTGTTCACTTGGGCATACTACTACTCTCTCTGCAAGGAAATATATTATTTTATAATTATCAATATTTTCTTATGAATATATTACTTTACACAATTGGTATGTTATACAAGTTTATCAAAAAAAAGTGGTCAAATGGTTTTGATCATCAAATGGTCATCAGAAAGCCAGTCTGACGCTCAAATTCCCACTCTCATTCAAAGGAATTACTTTTATAAAATATTCTTTGTTCAATGTTTAAGAAATAAATAACATACAAATAATTTTATATTTTTGTTGTAATGACAATAAATCGTATTACATTTTGTATTTTAATTTCCTTTTTCTGTATACACAATGGAATATGTAACAAACACAATAAAATGAAAACTGGAAAAGTGTTGTTCAAAATATTTACAAAGCAATAATATAAAATAAAGTCAACCAAGTGATTCTTACAGTATTGTTCCCTAATGGTTAACTAAAATGTCACTTATATTGTAATACATGTATTTATAGTTTTTTTATTTGTAAAAAGTGTATTTTGTAAATAGGAAAATGTATTAAAAAGCATTGCTGTAATTTGTCCTTTAGTTCATGATCACACTAAAAGCATTGAGAAAGATTAGTTTACTGGGATTAATTAACATTATAGTGCACTGTTTTTTCATCTACATTATTACATAACAAATATTATTACATATGACATTAAAGCAATTATAATTAGTAGAAATTCGAATAATTTCTTTGGAATGAGAGGCAAAAGTTTTTCCTGGATTGAACGGCAGCAAAGAGTCAATAGTAAGCAACCAGTAATTGTTAATTAAGAACATAATCATATGCACAATAATAAATCAATGTAATTCCCGGAGCTCAAAAAGGAGGAACACAAAAATAAAATCTGCCAAAAATTCTTTCCAAGCCACTAGCCACCACCAGCCACTGACGGGTCACGTAACCTGCCAGAATCAGACTGACACCTGCCAGCAGCCACTGACGGGTCACGTGACCTGCCAGAATCAGACTGACACCTGCCAGCAGCCACTGGCGGGTCACGTGACCTCCTGCCGCAGGGCGGCGGTACCGACCTTGTCGCTGGGCGTCGCACCGACCGTGTACACCGACGGCACGGCCGTGTCGAGCAGCAGCAGGAGCCTGACGAAGCCCATCTCGTGCTGCCGGAAGTTCCGGAAGCTGTCCTGCGTGAAGTGGCGCGCGCACAGACGCGTGTTCTCCGTCACGCCGCCCTCATCAAAGTGCAAGAACTGCAGCCAGCGCTCGCGCAGCCACGGGGTTTTGGGGATGGGGAAGAGAGTCTGGGGAGGGGAACAGCCCAAAATACACCTCATCACCATGTTGCTGTTGTCTTTATCGCCGCCTTCTTCTTCTTCGTCTTCTTCTTGGAGCTGTGTGTTTGTTCCGCCTCCTACTGGGAGGGAGTGTGACGAGCGCCCACAAACCTATCGATTTATAAATGACTTAAAATTACTTCTTAAGAATTGTTCATTTTGTGTTACTTATTTGGAACAGTACATTTAAAGTATTGAGCTACTTTACTTGTTAGTTGAACATATTAATGAAGTTCCTTCCATATGAATATCAACTGTGTTGATCTGACTGAATTAGCATGACTACGGGTTCATAAAGCCCCACGGCATGAAATACCCAATCTGATGAACACAAATCTGTTTTTACTCCAGTACAGAGTAAATTAAACCTGATTTATATACATGTCTGCTTTGAAACTTGATTTTTCTCTTGGTCAGTAAAATCTTTTCTGCTGCTATTCATTTCCACGCCATGTTAAGCTTATCCTGGTTTTATAGGGAACCCTTGGTCATGCTAATTCAGATCAGTTGGTTTTAAATTAATATTATTTTAGTTCAGGACAGTGTCAGAAATCTGTATTTCAGAAAGCCATTTTTAAGATATGATCTGAGCCTGGCTTAATGTAAACCCTGTCTGAGAAACTGCCCGCTAATGTCCAGTTTCACAGACAGAGCTCAATCTAGTCCCAGACTAAAATGCAGACTGAGACTGAGCTGTTATAATTAAACTAAAGACTAATCCTGGCTTAATGTAAACCCTGTCTGAGATTACAGATCATAGTTACTTAGATGTTGACACCTTGTGACAAACTGACCCAATCATCCCTATTCCTAAAATTCCTGACTTATCCTGACAATGTGGTATAATACATTTTAAAAAACCAAAGGTTTTTATTCTCTGAGCTGGATCCGTTGTCTTTCACTTGCCTTATGGTTTACTGGAGTCCACATTGATGGCCAATATCATGCTTTCCTGTTATAAACAGAGTCATTTAAAGCAGCGTCCAAATCTAAGCCTAGCTACTATCGTATCAATGCCAAAAACAAGCATTTTGTTTTTGAATACTATAGAGATGATGCCCTTTAGCTTTATCCCATCTCTCGTCAGTGACAGCTTTCATTTAATCGCTTTGACTTGTAACTAAATAAATGGTACATTTGTCAATTTACGGATATTTGAGAGCCTGTTCAGCTAAATGATCCTCCTCATCCACTTTTGATCAGGCGACTGTAACTGCACAGCAAAAAAATATTATGAATAATGTGTACACTGAACTATAGGGTTTGTGCTTTTACTTCTTTCTCCCATTCAAGACACATTTACACTTAAAAATCACTACAGATTCTTTTCCAGGGAATAAGACCACCAGTTTAATCAAAGAAAAGGAGTTTCTTGTTACATTCAGAGATGCACGGGATAGATTTCAGGAGAAAAAAAAAAGGTTACGCGACCGTTCTTGCAGAAAACCCGAAGCCTTTGGTAGCGACAGAGCAAGATCTCGTCGTAACAAGCAGAGAAACCGTTTTGCTCAGGATCTGAAGTGCATGTACGTACCGTAAGACATGTTTTGACATCATATCCTTTGCAACTAAGAAGCTAATAAGAACAAATTGACACCGCATAACTTATATATACAAATTTTGTGTAGAAGTAAAAAATAAAATACACAGAGCAACAATTTATCATTTCTTTTTCTTGCTAGAAATCTAAAATGAAAGGTCCAGTAAATTGACCTGCATACAGGACGATCTCCCTCATATGCTTTGGTGAAAGAAAGCATACAGTCCTAGTCCCTGTGCCACTCAGAATGAGAAACAAATCCACACGATCATAAATAAAAAACATCATCTGAGGAAGAAAACACTCCACTCGCTTCAACTACCATTAAAAAAAGTCTTTAAATAAGTTAAAGAGGAGTAAAAATACAGAGCTTCACTGCATCATTAGATTCTCAGCTGTTTAAAAGGCACCGGACAAGTGCATCCTGAACAAAACAAATAAATACAGCACAAAGTGTCAAGGCAGACTCAACCGGTCCCCAACCGTAGCCACACACACACACACACGGGTCCGTCTCACCAGTATATGCCCCACCAATCAAAGCCATAAGAAATTATATCTTGCATAAAGAAAATCAAGCCAATTAAAACGGCATTTCTTATTTGTCTAAATGCTTTACTTTAGAATTTGTCATTTTCATTCATTCAATGACATAAAAATGACTGTAAATGCAATTTTTTCCCCGCATTTTTTGGCAAATTTTGCACAAAAAAAAATTTGCAAAGTTTTTTTGTATTTTGCAAAATTTATAAAAAAAAAAAATCGGCTTATAAAAGGAGTGGGGAGAAAAATAAATAGAAAATACCACCATGATGTCTAATTGAGTTACAATTTAAATACAACTTTGTACTGAGAAATTGAGGTTTTAAATGTTCATTATCATAGTACAAATGCAATGATAGAATTTCTTGATGGTTTGTGTTGATTTGTGGGGAGTTTTGTGAGATTCACCCACACACACACTAAACATACACCATGTCCCGGCTTTGCTCCGAACCCAATCCCTGGGAAGGGTCGTCGTCTTCCACGTCGTAGTCCTCGCACTCGATGGGCTTGGGACAGCTGTACGGGTGTCCGTTGTCGTCAAAGAAGCGGCGGAAGGTGAACTCGTAGAAGGCGTGCTCCGGGTGCTTGCCGTTCTTGAACCAGCGGTTGAGCGTGTCGTTGTGGTTGCCGTCGGTATCGTCGCTCCACAGTTTGTCAGGGTCAACGGGGTCAAAGTTGGAGGTGTCGGTGCAGTGTGTAATTTTGGGGATGTACGGCGCGTGCTGCTGTTGCCGCAGATCCGTGGAGAAGTCGATGCTTTTGAAGAAAGGCTGGGCTTTGATCTCGTCCGCTCCATTCTTCCCGAGCCGGTCCTCCGGGCCACGGCAGAGCTTCAGGATCAGGTCGGTGGCCTCGGGACTCAGCTTGGCCTGCAGCGGGATGTGTAGCGATGTCTGCCAGTTTATCACCTGAGGAGCACACAAACACTCAGCAATTCTCTTACATCAATGAACTGCGTGTGCGCAAGCAAACATACACACCGATGATGCCGCTTGGATTTAAACACGTTTAATGACAGCATGTTATATGTTTGGCAACAGATCTTCTAACCCTAATTGATGGAGTGAGTAGCTTTTCATTTCATGGACATATTCCAGGATGACAAGATTCAGACGACTCAAAACTTAGTACAGTAGTACCTCGAGATACGAAAGGCTCAACTTACGAAAAATCCAAGTTACGAAAGCAAAGACAATGATTTTTACTGCTCTACATACAAAAAGTTTTCAAGATACGAAAGGTTTCTGAAAGTCCGAGATTCGCCCCATAACAATTTTGAAACTCGCGCCGCACGCCGCCATCTTAGTTATAGTAGACTCGCCACCATCCTCCTGCTCTCCCATTGGTTCCTGATGCTAGCCAAGCCATGAGATCCTTCTCTCTAATTGGACAGCATCCCTCCCATCATGCATCTTCTATACGTACGTGCTTTAGCTCAGCCACTCCGCACCCCAAACTTTACATTTTTTATGTGTTTTTGTAAAGTTAAGTGTACGTATGTACCAGTGGCGTAGCTACGGGGGGGCCTGGGCCCCCTCATTTATATGTCCGGCCCCCTCAGATTTTCAATTCGCGACTGTGAAAACTAAAGTGAAAGCACCACCGCACAAGACGATCGCAATGCACCCGCTGCGTCAATATATGCGTCAGCGCTGCATGATATAGCACAGTCCACCGTGGCTGAGAGGTTAAGGCGATGATGTTAAGGCGCAGGTTCGAATCCTGCCGAGAACGACTACTATGAAATTTATTGGGGTGTTTTTGGAGGACTTGGAACGGATTAGCCATTTTACATGTAAAATGTGTTCCAAGATACGAAAAACTCATTATACGAAGGCCGCCTCGGAACGGATTATTACCGGATTATTATTAACGGAAACTTAGTATTTGGGATGTTCTGGAGGAGTGTGCTGGACTTGATTTTGTATGCTGGATCTTGACCAATAATTGATACTTGACCTCTTGATAGAAATGTTGTGATGTTATTTCCTGTGTCTCAAACAGTAAAGGGAGGCGCTTGCAACGCTAGGTTGTGGGTTCAATTCCCAGGGAAAGCAAGAACTGATTAGAATGTCAATGTGTTTCTTGAAAGCTATGCAAGTCATTTGGATAAAAGCGTCTGATAAATGCAGAAATGTGAATGTACATTTCCATCAAGAGGTGCCACAAAGATTTATTGGGCCGATGTCTCAAATGTGAAGAATTGTAGTAAGATGTTGCACATGTGCGACATACAAAAATGACTCACCTTCATTTGGGTCTCAAGAGGCGTTGTTGCCAGAAAAGGAGGCTGACCGACTAACATCTCGTAGAGGATAACGCCCACACTCCACCAATCACACAGCTGGGTGTAACCTGTCATAAACAAACAAACAACAACACTTTAAAGGCTGGTGAAATCTCAGGTTTACAACACTTTCTAAACTGTTGACGAGCAATGCAACTGAGAAATGAGATCAGAAAAATAATAAGCGCAACGGCAATGCACCGCACCATAAGGCGCACTGGATTATAAGGTGCAGTCGCAATTATGGACCCATTTACGTACTTAGTTCATACAAAAGGCGCACCGTATTATAAGGTGCACGCTAAAATATAAGGTCTACAAAAAAGGTAACGGAAGCAAAACAGTGAGTTTTATTGAACTTTATTCTACTATATAACAATACACTCACAATATGTTTTAATCAATCCCTCAAAGTCATCATCTTGTGTGTCTGAATTGAACAGCTGGGCAATTTCACCATCAAACATTTGTCTTTGTCAGTTGTGAACATTTCTAGGTTCGTGTGGCGTGATGAGTGTGGATGTTGCTTCTTTCCACTAAGAAGTGCCAGTTTCTGTTGTATTTCAGGTATTTTGGTTTTCGTGTTTCCTTGAATAAAGCTCTTGCGTTTGGAACTTATTCTCCGAGTCCTGCTTCTGCATTGCACTCTTTGGATGACACCTTTATACATATTTCATTACTTAATTTAAGTGTACTCAAAACTTCTGTGCACTTTCTGGGTGTTTACTGTGTAAAAAAAAAAAAAATTAGACTGATAAGGGAATATGCTTAAGGATTAATGAATGCACGCGACGTGTCAGGAATTATGTTATGAAATCAACAGTTCTGCTGGTGTCTTTATCTCTCATCCTGACGAAGCTCAGGAAGTTTAGAGTTTCAATCCATCTCACATCCTTTATACACATTATTTCATTTTCTTTGTATTAATTTAAGTGTATTCAAAACCTGTGCTCGTTCCGCGGGGTAAAGTTAGGTTTTTTTCCCGATATTTGTCACACATTCAATGATAAATGGCAATAACTCCAAAACGACTTGCACAAAAAAAAAAATCTTAACGTTATCATAAAAAAGAAATTAATCTTAATGTTTCACAAGCTTCCTTTTTTTTTTTTTTTTTTTTTGCTGGATATAACGAGCACTGAGCCGTAAAGCCCGTCTGAATGCGAGTTTCGTCGGGACAGCTCGCTCTTTGCCGAGCTGTGAGTAAGGGACCGTGGGAAAAGTGTTTTTTCAAGTTCTTTTCGTTTTCTGCTATAATTTGTTAAGTGTGTGTAGACATGAGACCAGTGGCATTCATTAAAAGGACACAGTGGACAACATTCAAACCTGTCTTTTCAACCCTACTGGTGGAAAAGGGAATTGCATGTCCAAATTTACCTTTCTTTTACCAATAACTTTCTCCAGAAGAAAATTGGACTTTTCCCACGGTCCCTTACTCATTTTATCGAGCAAAAATAACGAAAAAGAAGCTTGTGAAACAATAAGACATATGTATCCATAAGTATACATTGTTAAGATTTTTTTTGAGTGAGTCGTTTTAGAGTTATTGCGATTTTATGCTGAATGTGTGACGAATATCAAAAACAAAACTAACTTTACCCCGCTTGCGCATTCTGGGTGTTTGCTGTGTGAAAACAATATCGATTGATAAGGGAATATGCTCCAGGAAGCGCAGAGTGACGGGGAGTAAGATTTCAGCTCAATCTCACAGGTTTCAGCAGTGAACCATGGCAGAGGTAAGCATACGGTATTACGTAATGTTCTGCGATTGGTTTATCGCTGCCAGAGTATGTAATGTCCCTGTGTCAGTGTGAAATGGTCCGACAGTCAATCAAGCTGAGCGCTTATCAAAATCACACAAAAACAATTTTATAGATCTTGAAACTGTCCACAGATAAGGCGCACCGGATTATAAGGTGCACGGCCGATTTTTTTAGAAATTGTAAGTCTTTTGTGTGCGCCTTATAGTGCAGAAAATACGGTATGTCAACAAAACTGTCTATATCACAATCCTCCCGCAAAAAAAAAGAACAATTCCTGCTTTAAACGTACATGAAAAGCTAAATGTTAATTAAATCAGTGACTGTAATCTGATTACAGGAATAAAAAATAATCCAATTGATTTCCATCCAAACTGCTGTGCTGAAAGAGCACAAAATACAGCAACATTCAGAGCAAAAATACCGGGACATTCCCCAAGAACTGCAAGCGCAGACCAAAACCAGAGGTTAAAGGTTACACGATCAGAGGGATGTTTTTAGAATAACGTTATACTACTACATTTTTAATGACAATTACACTTCTAATTGCTTAAAAACAAATTCTATTAACACTTAAATAGTGGCTGTAATAAAAACATGACAGATTCTTTTCAAACATTCATTAAATATTGAACAGGTTAAATAGAAACACAATGAATATGCTATATAGTGCATATATTTATAAATGCTCCTCTCTAGAGTTCATATCTCTAGCTGACAAATAAGAATTTCTAGAGGTAAAAGTAATATAACTGTGATTGTGACATTCTTCTCAAGCTGTTTTAGTGGCATCTCTCTGCGGTTGAAACACTAATTGATCGGATTGGGAGGGATTGAGCGATTACACAGATTTCAGTAAATTGCATTATCTTTCTGACATTCCTTGTGATGTTCATTTTTATGTTATGCTGTCGTAAAGCAGAAGAGATGATCAGTTCACGTGTGTGTGTGGGGGGGGGGGTGCGGGCTATATCTCAATTTTTTACACGCAATTAAATTTCAATATGTTTGTTACGTCCCTAAAGACGTAAGTTTTTTTTGCTGTATTTTCTTTCTTGTGAGGGTTGTTGTCTCTGGCGCTTGTACTGTCACTCTGACAGCTGGCACTGATAGGCTGTCTGACCTGTCAATCATGCAAGAAGACGTGATTGGCTGTGCTGCATGAGGGCGGGCTCTTCTCATCTCATCCGATGATCAACACCTGTAGAATCGCTTCTTAAGGGACGAGCTGCTGCACAGCAGGAGAGACTGCTTTTCTTTTTGTTCTGTCTCTGACTTGTGTTTGTTTTCTTATTGTTTGAATTTTGCGCACAAAGTGTACCGAGCCTGAACAGTTATGATAATTGACGTCAATGCGAGCAACATTCAAAATTCGAAATGTGAACTTACATAAAAAAAAGTTCATCAATCTATGGTGCGGGTTATATCAACGATTTTTTACACAAAACCCGTGGGCTATATGAGGGTGCGGGTTATAAGCGGGAAAATGCGGTAGTTTTCCAGCAGCCAGAGCATGTTGTGCGGCTCACACCTGTGCGCAGCAGGACCTCCGGTGCGATGTAATTGGGAGTTCCAACCAGTGAGTGAGCCAAGCAGCGCTGATGCTGTCGGGCGGCTCTGCGCTCCAGAGGCTTCAGTCGGTCCCCGCAGCGACAGCTGGCAGAATCCTCCCACTCCTTACTGAAGTCCATACTGTCCTGACGCACATGATCTCCTGACAACACACAGACACATGAACTTCAACACTATCAATGACTCAATACGGCCAGGGTCCAGAAACATTAAGTCTCTACAAGTAACTAAAAGTCTTACAAATTAACTCCAAGTCTTATTGTAAAAGATTTAATTGTGTCTGAATATCATCAAAGTGGTTTGAATAGCAAATAGCCTTACTCAGAAATGACTAACATTCACTTCAAAAGAACAAATACATTAGCAATCGCACAAATTGAAATAAACAGTTTTAAGATTTTCAGGTACAGAAATTAAAGTAAAGAAACTAAATTTTATTAATAAATATAGATCATGAATATAGTGACCAAAAATGGTTCAGTCAAGAACAGTGAGTGAATTTTCTCTTTGTCTTTGTTGTTTGACTAATGTTATTATAGAGACGGCAGGAGGAATATTAGGCTGCTGTCACTTTAAGAGTGGATCCGATCCATTATACTGTTACACTACACAACATTAGGTTTATGTTCACTTCAGACAAACATATATTTCAGTGTGAGACGGCTTTCTGTGAGCTTTAGATGCCTCACATCACACACGGGTCTTCTTGCACTCGAATGCTTTAGTCACATTAAAATGCACAAAAGAATTGAAATGCACGTGTCTTATTGAACCCAGAGTTCTTAGATATTTTGAACCAGTTCTAAAATGGAATCAGTTCTCGATACCCAACCCTACATTCTTTTATCCAAAGCGACTTTCATTGCATTCAAGAAACACATTGACATTCTAATCAGTTCTTGCTTTCCCTGAGAATCGAACCCATGATCTTGGCATTGCAAGCAAAAGGTTTGTATCAGACCTGAATGCGATTTTGACTAAGTATCTGACTATAATGGCATAAAATCATGGGGTCAAGTCATCAAAAATAGGTTTTGGTCTCACCACTTTGGTAGTATTTGGAGTCGTGAGTCCATCGGAAGCCAGTGCACAGGCCAAAGTCTGTCAGTTTGATGTGTCCATCGCGATCAATCAGGATGTTGTCCGGTTTGATGTCTCGATGGATGAAACCCATTTTGTGGACGCTTTCCACAGCACAGGTGAGCTCTGCGATGTAAAACTGAGCCAAGTCCTCTTGGAAAATGCCCATTCTGATCAAAAGACTCATCATGTCTCCGCCTGGGATGTAGTCCATGACAAAATACAAGTTATCTTTATCCTGGAACGAGTAGTACAACCGGACGACCCACTCATTATCGGCTTCAGCCAGAATATCCCGCTCGGCTTTCACATGTGCCACCTGGTTTCTTAACAGAACGTCTTTCTTACGCAGGGTCTTCATGGCGTACAGCGCTCCCGTGTCCACTTTCCGAGCCAAACACACTTCTCCAAATGCCCCAATTCCCAGAGTCTTGATCTTGTCAAACATGCACTTGTCCATTTTGGCGCGCTTGAGGCGGATGTAGTTTGATTCTTTCTGGGACAGCATCATACGCATCTGTTCCTGTGCGTCGCCCGAAAGTCCCACCTGGACACACAATACAGGTTACAACTGCCCTCATAAAACAGCCACTTGAACATGAACACAGGCAAACATGCTCACGCAACACACAGATGATCTGAACTTCTGAAAGTGTTTCGGTGACACACACACATTCAATCACGTAATATTCACAGTCACAAAATTGGCAGGCAGAATCCAGCACTGAAAAACAGCAAAGCATGCAATGCACAGGGTTTCCTACAGTGATCGACCAAATTATTTACAGGGGTGTAGCGTTACACTCATGACACGGTTCGATACAAATCACAATGCAATAATATTCCGATATTGGTTTAAAAGTATTACGATAATCCCTCGGTTCAAGTTTTATTAATCGAAAAATACAAATTCAAAACTACCGCAATATCGGCAGCCGTATTATGGAAATCCGCGTTTTATCGTGATGCGAGAGAAACGGTTTCCCAGGATGCAAGACGAAGAGAAAAACTCTCTCAGAGGCTTTGTACACGCCCACGGCACTCAGACAAGACACGTGATTGGTTCCCGGCGCAAGATAGACCAATGAGAGCACGAGTGGATGTATCCCGTGAGCTGATTGGCTGATCCTACTTCGCGGATCGCGGGGGGTTCCAGTCCACATTAACCGCAATAAACGAGGGATTACTGTATTATCACCAGGACTCATAAATATTCCCCCACTGCTTTTATTATAAATCATACTCAACATTAGATATAGTAGTTTTATGTAGTGATCTCAAACAGTATTTTATGGTACTTGCAACACCAAGGTCATGGGTTCAATTCCCAGGGAAAGCAAGAACCAATTAGAATGTCAATGCGTGTCTTGAAAGCCGTGGATAAATGCGTATGCCAATACGTGTAGATGTAAATTAGTTGTTGAGATTTGACAAAGACCCATTACTCAACTCTTCGCTGTAATCGTTTATTTTACACAGTGTGTTTGACAGCCAATAATAGATCACAAGATCCATAAGGC
The DNA here is from genome assembly GCA_037043235.1 of Rhodeus uyekii. Lineage (NCBI taxonomy): Eukaryota > Metazoa > Chordata > Actinopteri > Cypriniformes > Acheilognathidae > Rhodeus > Rhodeus uyekii. Next base: position 23,503 of record JAWRVZ010001517.1, read on the forward strand.
TCATCTTATTTAGGAATAAGACGGCATGAGTGTTTGAATCAAGACTATATGGCCAAAGATTAAATCAGAACTGCAGGAAACCCGTACAACTCTGTTCTAAAGCCTGGTAAACTGCCTGAACACGTCACTTTCCTAACCGGCACAGAGCCTCCAAAGTGACCCATCTGAAATGCTCTCCATAGGCAGCAACTGTGTATTAATAGTGACAATCTTCTGATTATAATAGATATAACACATACAGCAGGGGAAATAAAAGTGCCATAGCTATAAGGCTAAACTTTTGAGTTGTCTGAATGTTGTTTTTGTGTTACCACACAAACACACAGAACATGTAACACACAGAAGCCATCACAATGCATTCTGGGATTACATTCTTTTTTGCTGCTGTACGTTTTAGACGTGATGTAATGTCCATTACGCTTCATGCCTTGGCAAAATAAAGGGTATGACGCTGGGTGATGATAGGCAGCTTAGCGGAGCTTCAGAACAGAGACTCATACACATGCTGTCCAACCAACAAGGTCTTACTTTACTCCAGGAGAAACCTTTAAACTATGAAAACCAGCTGATCAGACAAAGAGAAAAGGCAGCTTACAGAGGAGATCCACAAACTGAAAGACATGGAAGACAGACAGAGAAGAGAAAGACAGAATAAAAGGGCAGAAAAACGTGAAAGGGGAAAGATGGAAAAGTTC
>JAWRVZ010001518.1:0-24124 GCA_037043235.1 Rhodeus uyekii
AAACACATGACTTTAGTGGTCTGTCAGCAATGGTTTACCCAATTGAAAGCAAACTTTGCATGTGTCAATGTCACCACACTCTCAATGTACCACATGAATTGACACTACAATTTGGTTACAGCGCTGCCTGTTGGTTGAATGTGATAAACCATTAAATCGAAATACTAAAGACCGTATTGTTGATTTTTCAGCCATTTAGACTTAAGTCATATTGAAATCTCTTTAGATTCTTACTGCCGTTGGTCTGATGATGCCAGCCATGTCGGCATGACATTTAATGCCCTCCTTGCGCTTGGCCCCGTGATGGCTGCTAGCAGCTATATTTATTATTATTATTCTTCTTCTGCCATTGAAGTCTATGACAGCCCATAGAACCGTAAGCGGGAAAATGAAAAAAAGTTGGCACACTCATAAAGGAGAGTCTAATCATTGACCATAGCAAAATTGAAGTCTCTAACTCAATCTCTCTACCGCCACCAACTGTCCAAAGTTGCACTCACGTTTACGTAAATAACTTTTGAACCGTATGTCCTAGAAACAAAATTCTTTTGTCCACTGATTCCTTGGCTCAAGACGATTCGATTGCACCCTATGACGTCATTTTCCGTCATGAAAATTTTCCCGCCATTTTGAATTTTATGAAAAACCTACTTTGTCGAACTCCTCCTAGGCCGTTCGTCCGATGTTCACGAAAATTGAACCACATCATCTCCTGACAATGTTGACAAAACGATATATAAACAAAGTTGATTCGTCAAACCGTTTACGAATAACTCGTGAAAGAATCTGAGGTAAAAGTCGCCAAAATGAAATTGAGGCTTTATCTCCCCAATGCATTAGCCTTTTCTGACCAAACTAGGTGTGTGTTATGTCAATCATTTCCAGGAGATATTAAAAAACTGACTTTTGAGGCTACCTGCAGAGTTTTGGCGCTCTGCCCCCTAGTGGTCAGGAGATATTAAAAAACTGACTTTTTTGCTTATAACTCCTGAACCCTTTGGCCAAAAATCATGAAACTGGTCTCTTTAGATCCAATGGGTCATGCCGAGTCCTGTGATACCAAATTTTCCCATATCGGCCATTTTGAGCGTCTGCCATTTCGATTTTTCTTATAAGATTCTATGTTTAACAAACACATGACTTTAGTGCTCTGTCAGCAATGGTTTACCCAATTGAAAGCAAACTTTGCATGTGTCAATGTCACCACACTCTCAATGTACCACATGAATTGACACTACAATTTGGTTACAGCGCTGCCTGCTGGTTGAATGTGATAAACCATTAAATCGAATTACTAAAGACCGTATTGTTGATTTTTCAGCCATTTAGACTTAAGTCATATTGAAATGTCTTTAGATTCTTACTGCCATTGGTCTGATGATGCCAGCCATGTCGGCATGACATTTAATGCCCTCCTTGCGCTTGGCCCCGTGATGGCTGCTAGCAGCTATTTAGGGGCCAAGCACCGAAGGTGCGGAGGCACCTATTGTTTTTGTTCCGGTTCTTATTATTCGCTTGCGCTTGGCCCCGTGATTGCTGCTAGCAGCTATTTAGGGGCCAAGCACCGAAGGTGCGGAGGCACCTATTGTTTTTGTTCCGGTTCTTATTATTAGGGGCCAAGCACCGAAGGTGCGGAGGCACCTATTGTTTTTGTTCCGGTTCTTATTATTAGGGGCCAAGCACCGAAGGTGCGGAGGCACCTATTGTTTTTGTTCCGGTTCTTATTATTATTAGGGGCCAAGCACCGAAGGTGCGGAGGCACCTATTGTTTTTGTTCCGGTTCTTATTATTATTAGGGGTTCAAACGCGAAGCGTTGAAAACCTATTGTAATTGTTAAGATTTTTATTATTATTATTATTATTCTGCCGTACTTCTTATCGTGCAGACCAAACCGTAATGTCTAGAGACTTGAAAGTTGGCCAGAAGGTAGGTCTCAATTTGGGGAGAACGTATCAAAATATGACCCCGATTGGCCAATAGGTGGCGCTACAGCGATCAAAATACCTAAATTGCACACAATCATATCCCTGGAATCCTGGCTTGTCGTACACTCAAGTGTCTTATATCCCTGGAATCCTTGGCTCAAGACTTAAAAAATGTATATCTCCGATTTCATTTCCGCCTATAAAAATTTTCCGCCATTTTGAATTTTCTAAAAAAAAAAAATTTCGAACTCCTCATAGGCCGTTTGTCCAAATAACGTGAAACTTCACACATATCATCTAGAGACTCTCATGACCAAAAGTTATTCAAATAATTTCGATCGGTGATTCAGGCTTGCAACAACACGCTAAAACGTTCGCATAGTGCGGAGACACTTTTGCTAAAATCGTAATAACTCTGGAACGCAAAGAGATAATCTCAACAAACTTCACATAGTCATGTATAAGGTCATTTTGTGGTCACACCAAAAAAACTGGGGCAGTTGACCACTTGGTGGCGCTATATTGTGAAAAAAACACTAAATCACCTGTACAGGGTCACATGTTTATCTGATTGACCTGAAACTTGTCATGCACGGTCTTTGACCAAGGGTCCCTGATGGTCTATGAGGACATTGGTGTATCTCAAAAAACATGGCCGTCATCGGCCAATGAACTTTGAGCATCAATTAGACCAGCCTAACGAAGGTCCTCGATGGGTGTGTTTGACGCATGGCCATAGTGGTCTGTCAGCATCGGACACTAGTTGGCGCTAACAAGTTTTTTGCGTCTCTACTCACGTGGTATTTCACGCATCCACAGAATATTGATATCATATGATAGGTCTTTGACCAAGGGTCCCTGATGGTCTATGAACATTGGTGTATCTCAAAAAACATGGCCGTCATCGGCCAATGAACTTTGAGCATCAATTAGACCAGCCGAATCGATCGGAACGAAACTCGATGGGTGTGTTTGACGCATGGCCATAGTGGTCTGTCAGAATTTTGAAAAAAATCGGACACTAGTTGGCGCTAACAAGTTTTTTGCGTCTCTACTCACGTGGTATTTCACGCATCCACAGAATATTGATATCATATGATAGATCTCCTCATACTGAACAACTTTGCCTCAAAAACCACTGCTGTCAATCAAATTGTTTGCGAAATATTGGAGATTTTTGAAATTTCAAATTTTTCGAACTCGTCATAGGCGGTCAATACGATTGGCTTGAAAATTCATACGCATCATCTAGGGACACTCAAGGCAAAAAGTTATTCAAAGAATTTTGATTAGTTAACCCGTTCAGCAGATATAATTTTTCATATATTTCAGATCTGGCCTATTGTGAATAAAAAGCCTATATATCTCGTCCACAAACAAGAAACTTCACCAAACTGTGTAAATGTTAAGAACAAGTCAAGTCAAATTGATTAAGAACAAGACATTTTGAAGAAATGTGTCGGGTTTCATGTATTTCTGCTGCTCATAGGGCTCACAATAAATTATAAACACTCTCTATTTTAAAATCGTAGAAAAGCTGTAATACTACTTTTGTCCACAAGAGGCACCAGAAGGCTTAGACCAAATCTGTTTTATGTGGAGAACAAGTCAGATTGACATAGACTGACATAAATGTGTCTGACATGAACAGTTCAGATGTTCAGTTCACATTAATATCATTTAATCTTCTCATCTGAACATCTTTGAAAGATGTCTATTCACACAAGTAGAAACTTCACAGAAAGCTCTGTGCTTATGTGGAGAACAAGTCAGATTGACAAATAAAGACATAACAGTTCAAATGTTCAGTTGACGTGTAGTGTTAAACATATCCACATTACATCATTTGATAGATCTTCCCATACTGAAATTTTTCACAGAACATGTGCTCATCTCAGATTGACACAAAAAGATAACAGTTCATACATTGTTTACACAAAGTAGAAACTTAGATCTTCCCATACTGAAATTTTTTTTAACATGTCTATACATTTACACAAACTAGAAACTTCATAAAGCTCTGTTTATGTGGAGAACAAGTCAGATTGACATAGACCGACATAACTGTTCACAATGTCAATATCATTTGATCTTCTCATTCTGAACATCTTTGAAAGATGTCTATACATTGTTTACACAAAGTAGAAACTTCACAGAACTGTGCACATTAGGAGAACTAGTCAGATTGACCACAAACCGTCATGACAGCTCAGATGGTCCTGCTACGTTTGAACCCCGGTCATTGCTGCTAGCAGCTATATTTATTATTATTATTCTTCTTCTGCCATTGAAGTCTATGACAGCCCATAGAACCGTAAGCGGGAAAATGAAAAAAAGTTGGCACACTGATAAAGGAGAGTCCAATCATTGACCATAGCAAAATTGAAGTCTCTAACTCAATCTCTCTAGCGCCACCAACTGTCCAAAGTTGCACTCACGTTTACGTAAATAACTTTTGAACCGTATGTCCTAGAAACAAAATTCTTTTGTCCACTGATTCCTTGGCTCAAGACGATTCGATTGCACCCTATGACGTCATTTTCCTCATGAAGATTTTCCCGCCATTTTGAATTTTATGAAAAACCTACTTTGTCGAACTCCTCCTAGGTCCGTTGCACGACGTGTTACGAAAATTGAACCACATCATTCCCGACAATGTGGACAAAAACGATATATAAAGAAAGTTGATTCGTCAAACCGTTTACGAATAACTCGCGAAAGAATCTGAGGTAAAAGTCGCCAAAATGAAATTGAGGCTTTATCTCCGCCATTTTGCATTTTATGAAAAACCTACTTTGTCGAACTCAAACTAGGCCGTGTCGTCCGATGTTCAATCATGGTTTGAGGCTACCTGCATCAGTTTTGGCGCGTGCCCCCTAGTGGTCAGGACGATATATAAAGAAAGTTGACTTCGTCAAACCGCTTACGAATAACTCGCGAAAGAATTTGAGCCAAAAATCGCCAAAATGAAACTGAGTCTCTTTAGATCTCCCCAAGTGCATTCATGCCTTTTCTGTCCAAACTAGGTGTGTGTTATGTCAATCATGGTTTGAGGCTACCTGCAGAGTTTTGGCGCTGTGCCCCCTAGTGGTCAGGAGTTATCAAAAACTGACTTTTTTGCTTATAACTTCTGAACCCTTTGGCCAAAAATTACATATGGGCATTTTGAGCGTCTGCCATTTCGATTTTTCTTATAAGATGCTATGTTTAACAAACACATGACTTTAGTGCTCTGTCAGCCATGGTTTACCCAATTTACCCAATGTACCACATGAATTGACACTACAATTTGGTTACAGCGCTGCCTGTTGGTCGAACGTGATAAACCATTAAATCGAACTACTAAAGACCGTATTGTTGATTTTTCAGCCATTTAGACTTAAGTCATATTGAAATGTCTTTAGATTCTTACTGCCGTTGGTCTGATGATGCCAGCCATGTCGGCATGACATTTAATGCCCTCCTTGCGCTTGGCCCCGTGATGGCTGCTAGCAGCTATATTTATTATTATTATTCTTCTTCTGCCATTGAAGTCTATGACAGCCCATAGAACCGTAAGCGGGAAAATGAAAAAAAGTTGGCACACTCATAAAGGAGAGTCCAATCATTGACCATAGCAAAATTGAAGTCTCTAGAAACAAAACAATTCGAATCAATCTCTATAGCGCCACCAACCGTCCAAAGTTGCACTCACGTTTACGTAAATAACTTTTGAACCGTATGTCCTAGAAACAAAATTCTTTTGTCCACTGATTCCTTGGCTCAAGACGATTCGATTGCACCCTATGACGTCATTTTCCGTCATGAAAATTTTCCCGCCATTTTGAATTTTATGAAAAACCTACTTTGTCGAACTCCTCCTAGGCCGTTCGTCCGATCTTCACGAAAATTGAACCACATCATCTCCCGACAATGTGGACAAAACGATATATAAAGAAAGTTGATTCGACAAACCGTTTACGAATAACTCGCGAAAGAATCCGAGGTAAAAGTCGCCAAATTGAAACTGAGGCTTTATCTCCGCAATGCATTAGTCTTTTCTGACCAAACTAGGTGTGTGTTATGTCAATCATGGTCTGAGGCTACCTGCAGAGTTTTGGCGCTCTGCCCCCTAGTGGTCAGGAGTTATGAAAAACTGACTTTTTTGCTTATAACTCGATTTTTATGTACCACATGAATTGACACTACAATTTGGTTACAGCGCTGCCTGTTGGTTGAATGTGATAAACCATTAAATCGAAATACTAAAGACCGTATTGTTGATTTTTCAGCCATTTAGACTTAAGTCATATTGAAATGTCTTTAGATTCTTACTGCCGTTGGTCTGATGATGCCAGCCATGTCGGCATAACATTTAATGCCCTCCTTGCGCTTGGCCCCGTGATGGCTGCTAGCAGCTATATTTTAGGGGCCAAGCACCGAAGGTGCGGAGGCACCTATTGTGTTAGGGGCCAAGCACCGAAGGTGCGGAGGTCCGGTTCTTATTAGGGGCCAAGCACCGAAGGTGCGGAGGCACCTATTGTGTTTGTTCCGGTTCTTTATTATTATTCCTCTTCTTCTTCTTCTTCCGCCATGGAAGTCTATGGCAGGCCATAGAACCGTTTGCGGGAAAATGATGAAATTTGGCACACTGATCAAGGACAAGCCAATCATTGACCATAGCAAATTTGAAGTCTCTAACTCAATGTCTCTAGCGCCACCAACTGTCCAAATTTGAACTCACGTTTACGTAAATAACTTTTGAACCGTATGTCCTAGAAACAAAATTCTTTCGTCCACTGATTCCTTGGCTCAAGACGATTCGATTGCACCCTATGACGTCATTTTCCGTCATGAAAATTTTCCCGCCATTTTGAATTTTACGAAAAACCTACTTTTTCGAACTCCTCCTAGGCCGTTGGTCCGATTTTCACGAAAATTGAACCACATCATCTCCAGACTATGCATACAAAAAGTTATTAAAAGAAAGTTGATTTGTCAAACCGTTTACGAATAACTTGCGAAAGAATTCAACAAAATGGCCGCAGAAATGAAAGCGAGGCTTTATCTCCGCAACGCATTAGCGTATTCTAACCAAACTTGGTGTGTGTTATGGCAATGATGGTCTGAGGCTACCTACAGAGTTTTGGCGCTCTGCCCCCTAGTGGTCTGGAGATATGAAAAAGTGAAATATTTGCTTATAACTTCTGAACGCTTCGACCAAAAATCATAAAACTGGTCTCGTTAGATTCAGGGCATCATGCCGAGTCGTGCGATACAAAATTTTCCCATATTGGCCATTTTGAGGGTCGGCCATTTTGAATTTTGTCACAAATTGCTATATTTAACAAACACATTGGCGTATCGTTACGAAACTCGATATGTGTCTTCGGCATCTGGGCCTGATACAACACAAAAAATTTCGAGGCAGCGCCACCTTGTGGTCAAAAGTTATAACCAAATTTCCAAAAATGCTAATAACTTTTGAACACGTTAACCTATGGTAAAATAACCAAATTTCCAAAAATGCTAATAACTTTTGAACACGTTAACCTTGGTAAAATAAGTTGTCTTTATACGTTCCTTGGGTCAAACCGAGAACACAGATACCAAAATTGTCATAGTCGGCCAAACTTCCTGTCCGCCATGTTGTTTTTCTTTAAAAACCTACTTTTTCGAACTCCTCCCACACCGTTTGTCCAATTTTCACCAAAATTGAATCATAACATCTTCAGACCATGCTGACAAAAAGTTATTAAAATAAAGTTGATTTGTCAAACAGGTTTCGATAAAATTGCGAACGAATTTGACCAAATTGCCACCAAATAAAGCGAGGCTATATCTCCGCAACGCATTAGCGTATTCTGACCAAACTTTCTGTGTGTCATGTCAATCATGATCTGAGGCTACCTGCAGAGTTTTGGCGCTCTGCCCCCTAGTGGTCAGGAGATATAAAATAATGACATTTTTGATTATAACTCCTGAACGCTTTGTCCAAAAATCATGAAACTGCTGTCTTTAGATTCAGTGCATCATGCCGAGTCCTGCGATACCAAATTTTCCCATATCGGCCATTTTCAGCGTCAGCTATTTAGAATTTTGTCATGAAATGCTATTCAGCGTCAGCTATTTAGAATTTTGTAACAAACACATGACTTTAAAGCTGGATGTCAGCAATGCTTTACCCTATTGACACCAAACTTTGCATGTGTCATTGTCACCTCACTCTGGATAAAACGTGATTTGACATATCAGTTTGGTTACAGCGCTGCCTGTTGGTCGAAAGTGATGTCAACCATTAAATTTACCCTATTGACACCAAACTTTGCATGTGTCATTGTCACCTCACTCTGGATAAACCACGTGATTTGACATATCAGTTTGGTTACAGCGCTGCCTGTTGGTCGAACGTGATAAACCATTAAATCGAATTACTATAGACCGTATTGATGATTTTTCAGCCATTTAGACTGAAGTCATATTGAAATGTCTTTAGATGCTTCCTGCCGTTGGTCTGATGCTGCCAGCCATGTCGGCATGACATTTAATGCCTTCTTTGTGCTTGGCCCCGTCATGGCTGCTTGCAGCTATATTTAGGGGCCAAGCACCGAAGGTGCGGAGGCACCTATTGTTTTTGTTCCGGTTCTTATTATTATTATTATTATTATTATTCTTCTGCCATTGAAGTCTATGACAGCCCATAGAACCAGGCAATTGTTTTTGTTCCGGTTCTTATTATTATTATTATTATTATTATTCTTCTGCCATTGAAGTCTATGACAGCCCATAGAACCGTAAGCGGGAAAATGAAAAAAAGTTGGCACACTCATAAAGGAGAGTCTAATCATTGACCATAGCAAAATTGAAGTCTCTAACTCAATCTCTCTACCGCCACCAACTGTCCAAAGTTGCACTCACGTTTACGTAAATAACTTTTGAACCGTATGTCCTAGAAACAAAATTCTTTTGTCCACTGATTCCTTGGCTCAAGACGATTCGATTGCACCCTATGACGTCATTTTCCGTCATGAAAATTTTCCCGCCATTTTGAATTTTATGAAAAACCTACTTTGTCGAACTCCTCCTAGGCCGTTCGTCCGATGTTCACGAAAATTGAACCACATCATCTCCTGACAATGTGGACAAAACGATATATAAACAAAGTTGATTCGTCAAACCGTTTACGAATAACTTGTGAAAGAATCTGAGGTAAAAGTCGCCAAAATGAAATTGAGGCTTTATCTCCCCAATGCATTAGCCTTTTCTGACCAAACTAGGTGTGTGTTATGTCAACTGAGGCTACCTGCAGAGTTTTGGCGCTGTGCCCCCTAGTGGTCAGGAGTTATCATGGTTTGAGGCTACCTGCAGACTCGGCCATTTTGGCGCTGTGCCCCCTAGTGGTCAGGAGTTATCAGTTATCAAAAACTGACTTTTTTGCTTATAACTTCTGAACCCTTTGGCCAAAAATCATGAAACTGGTCTCTTTAGATCCAGTGGGTCATGCCGAGTCCTATGATACCAAATATTCCCATATCGGCCATTTTGAGCGTCTGCCATTTCGATTTTTCTTATAAGATGCTATGTTTAACAAACACATGACTTTAGTGCTCTGTCAGCAATGGTTTACCCAATTGAAAGCAAACTTTGCATGTGTCAATGTCACCACACTCTCAATGTACCACACACTACAATTTGGTTACAGCGCTGCCTGTTGGTTGAATGCGATAAACCATTAAATCGAATTGCTAAAGACCGTATTGTTGGTTTTTCAGCCATTTAGACTTAAGCCATATTGAAATGTCTTTAGATTTTTACTGCCGTTGGTCTGATGATGCCAGTCATGTCGGCATGACATTTAATGCCCTCCTTGCGCTTGGCCCCGTGATGGCTGCTAGCAGCTATATTTATTATTATTATTATTATTCTTCTTCTGCCATTGAAGTCTATGACAGCCCATAGAACCGTAAGCGGGAAAATGAAAAAAAGTTGGCACACTCATAAAGGAGAGTCCAATCATTGACCATAGCAAAATTGAAGTCTCTAACTCAATCTCTATAGCGCCACCAACCGTCCAAAGTTGCACTCACGTTTACGTAAATAACTTTTGAACCGTATGTCCTAGAAACAAAATTCTTTTGTCCACTGATTCCTTGGCTCAAGACGATTCGATTGCACCCTATGACGTCATTTTCCGTCATGAAAATTTTCCCGCCATTTTGAATTTTATGAAAAACCTACTTTGTCGAACTCCTCCTAGGCCGTTCGTCCGATCTTCACGAAAATTGAACCACATCATCTCCCGACAATGTGGACAAAACGATATATAAAGAAAGTTGATTCGACAAACCGTTTACGAATAACTCGCGAAAGAATCCGAGGTAAAAGTCGCCAAATTGAAACTGAGGCTTTATCTCCGCAATGCATTAGTCTTTTCTGACCAAACTAGGTGTGTGTTATGTCAATCATGGTCTGAGGCTACCTGCAGAGTTTTGGCGCTCTGCCCCCTAGTGGTCAGGAGTTATGAAAAACTGACTTTTTTGCTTATAACTTCTGAACCCTTTGGCCAAAAAACATGAAACTGGTCTCTTTAGATCCAGTGGGTCATGCCGAGTCCTGTGATACCAAATATTCCCATATCGGCCATTTTGAGCGTCTGCCATTTCGATTTTTCTTATAAGATGCTAAGTTTAACAAACACATGACTTTAGTGCTCTGTCAGCAATGGTTTACCCAATTGAAAGCAAACTTTGCATGTGTCAGTCACCACACTCTCAATGTACCACATGAATTGACACTACAATTTGGTTACAGCGCTGCCTGTTGGTTGAATGTGATAAACCATTAAATCGAAATACTAAAGACCGTATTGTTGATTTTTCAGCCATTTAGACTTAAGTCATATTGAAATGTCTTTAGATTCTTACTGCCGTTGGTCTGATGATGCAAGCCATGTCGGCATAACATGTAATGCCCTCCTTGCGCTTGGCCCCGTGATGGCTGCTAGCAGCTATATTTATTATTATTATTCTTCTTCTGCCATTGAAGTCTATGACAGCCCATAGAACCGTAAGCGGGAAAATGAAAAAAAGTTGGCACACTGATAAAGGAGAGTCCAATCATTGACCATAGCAAAATTGAAGTCTCTAACTCAATCTCTCTAGCGCCACCAACTGTCCAAAGTTGCACTCACGTTTACGTAAATAACTTTTGAACCGTATGTCCTAGAAACAAAATTCTTTTGTCCACTGATTCCTTGGCTCAAGACGATTCGATTGCACCCTATGACGTCATTTTCCGTCATGAAGATTTTCCCGCCATTTTGAATTTTATGAAAAACCTACTTTGTCGAACTCCTCCTAGGCCGTTCGTCCGATGTTCACGAAAATTGAACCACATCATCTCCCGACAATGTGGACAAAACGATATATAAAGAAAGTTGATTCGTCAAACCGTTTACGAATAACTCGCGAAAGAATCTGAGGTAAAAGTCGCCAAAATGAAATTGAGGCTTTATCTCCCCAATGCATTAGCCTTTTCTGACCAAACTAGGTGTGTGTTATGTCAATCATGGTTTGAGGCTACCTGCAGAGTTTTGGCGCTGTGCCCCCTAGTGGTCAGGAGTTATCAAAAACTGACTTTTTTGCTTATAACTTCTGAACCCTTTGGCCAAAAATCATGAAACTGGTCTCTTTAGATCCAGTGGGTCATGCCGAGTCCTGTGATAGCAAATATTCCCATATCGGGCATTTTGAGCGTCTGCCATTTCGATTTTTCTTATAAGATGCTATGTTTAACAAACACATGACTTTAGTGCTCTGTCAGCCATGGTTTACCCAATTTACCCAATGTACCACATGAATTGACACTACAATTTGGTTACAGCGCTGCCTGTTGGTCGAACGTGATAAACCATTAAATCGAACTACTAAAGACCGTATTGTTGATTTTTCAGCCATTTAGACTTAAGTCATATTGAAATGTCTTTAGATTCTTACTGCCGTTGGTCTGATGATGCCAGCCATGTCGGCATGACATTTAATGCCCTCCTTGCGCTTGGCCCCGTGATGGCTGCTAGCAGCTATATTTATTATTCCTCTTCTTCTTCTTCTTCCGCCATGGAAGTCTATGGCAGGCCATAGAACCGTTTGCGGGAAAATGATGAAATTTGGCACACTGATCAAGGACAAGCCAATCATTGACCATAGCAAATTTGAAGTCTCTAACTCAATGTCTCTAGCGCCACCAACTGTCCAAATTTGAACTCACGTTTACGTAAATAACTTTTGAACCGTATGTCCTAGAAACAAAATTCTTTCGTCCACTGATTCCTTGGCTCAAGACGATTCGATTGCACCCTATGACGTCATTTTCCGTCATGAAAATTTTCCCGCCATTTTGAATTTTACGAAAAACCTACTTTTTCGAACTCCTCCTAGGCCGTTGGTCCGATTTTCACGAAAATTGAACCACATCATCTCCAGACTATGCATACAAAAAGTTATTAAAAGAAAGTTGATTTGTCAAACCGTTTACGAATAACTTGCGAAAGAATTCAACAAAATGGCCGCAGAAATGAAAGCGAGGCTTTATCTCCGCAACGCATTAGCGTATTCTAACCAAACTTGGTGTGTGTTATGGCAATGATGGTCTGAGGCTACCTACAGAGTTTTGGCGCTCTGCCCCCTAGTGGTCTGGAGATATGAAAAAGTGAAATATTTGCTTATAACTTCTGAACGCTTCGACCAAAAATCATAAAACTGGTCTCGTTAGATTCAGGGCATCATGCCGAGTCGTGCGATACAAAATTTTCCCATATTGGCCATTTTGAGGGTCGGCCATTTTGAATTTTGTCACAAATTGCTATATTTAACAAACACATTGGCGTATCGTTACGAAACTCGATATGTGTCTTCGGCATCTGGGCCTGATACAACACAAAAAATTTCGAGGCAGCGCCACCTTGTGGTCAAAAGTTATAACCAAATTTCCAAAAATGCTAATAACTTTTGAACACGTTAACCTATGGTAAAATAAGTTGTCTTTATACGTTCCTTGGGTCAAACCGAGAACACAGATACCAAAATTGTCATAGTCGGCCAAACTTCCTGTCCGCCATGTTGTTTTTCTTTAAAAACCTACTTTTTCGAACTCCTCCCACACCGTTTGTCCAATTTTCACCAAAATTGAATCATAACATCTTCAGACCATGCTGACAAAAAGTTATTAAAATAAAGTTGATTTGTCAAACAGGTTTCGATAAAATTGCGAACGAATTTGACCAAATTGCCACCAAATAAAGCGAGGCTATATCTCCGCAACGCATTAGCGTATTCTGACCAAACTTTCTGTGTGTCATGTCAATCATGATCTGAGGCTACCTGCAGAGTTTTGGCGCTCTGCCCCCTAGTGGTCAGGAGATATAAAATAATGACATTTTTGATTATAACTCCTGAACGCTTTGTCCAAAAATCATGAAACTGCTGTCTTTAGATTCAGTGCATCATGCCGAGTCCTGCGATACCAAATTTTCCCATATCGGCCATTTTCAGCGTCAGCTATTTAGAATTTTGTCATGAAATGCTATGCTTAACAAACACATGACTTTAAAGCTGGATGTCAGCAATGCTTTACCCTATTGACACCAAACTTTGCATGTGTCATTGTCACCTCACTCTGGATAAACCACGTGATTTGACATATCAGTTTGGTTACAGCGCTGCCTGTTGGTCGAACGTGATAAACCATTAAATCGAATTACTATAGACCGTATTGATGATTTTTCAGCCATTTAGACTGAAGTCATATTGAAATGTCTTTAGATGCTTCCTGCCGTTGGTCTGATGCTGCCAGCCATGTCGGCATGACATTTAATGCCTTCTTTGTGCTTGGCCCCGTCATGGCTGCTTGCAGCTATATTTATTATTCTTCTTCTTGTGCCATGGAAGTCTATGGCAGCCCATAGAACCGTAAGCGGGAAAATGAAAAAAAGTTGGCACACTCATAAAGGACAGTCCAATCATTGACCATAGCAAAATTGAAGTCTCTAACTCAATCTCTATAGCGCCACCAACTGTCCAAAGTTGCACTCACGTTTACGTAAATAACTTTTGAACCGTATGTCCTAGAAACAAAATTCTTTTGTCCACTGATTCCTTGGCTCAAGACGATTCGATTGCACCCTATGACGTCATTTTCCGTCATGAATATTTTCCCGCCATTTTGAATTTTATGAAAAACCTACTTTTTCGAACTCCTCCTAGGCCGTTTGTCCGATTTTCACGAAAATTGAACCACATCATCTCCAGACCATGGTGACAAAAAGTTATCCAAAGAAAGTTGAAATGTCAAACCGTTTATGAATAACTCACGAAAGAATCCGACGTAATGATCGCAAAAATGAACTTGAGGCTCTATCTCCACAACGCATTAGCGTTTTCTGACCAAACTCGGTGTGTGTTATGTCAATCATGGTCTGAGGCTACCTGCAGAGTTTTGGCGCTGTGCCCCCTAGTGGTCAGGAGATATGAAAAAGTGACATTTTTCCTTACAACTCCTGAACGCTTTGTCCAAAAATCATAAAACTGGTCTCGTTAGATTCAGTGCATCATGCCGAGTCGTGCGATACCAAATTTTCCCATATCGGCCATTTAGAGCGTCGGCCATTTTGAATATTGTCATAAATTGCTATATTTAACAAATGGATTGGCGTATCGTTACGAAACTCAATATGTGTCTTCGGCACCTAATCTTGATACGGCACAAAAAGTTTGGGGGCAGCGCCACCTTGTGGTCAAAAGTTATAACCAAATTTACAAATATGCTAATAACTTTTGATGACGTTAACCTATTGTAAAACAAATGGTCTTAATGTGTTCATTGGGTCAAGCCGAGACCATAGATACCAAATATGTTATATTCGGCCAAACCTCCGATTTGCCATGTTATTTTTCTTTAAAAACCTACTTTTTCGAACTCCTCCCAGACCGTTTGTCCAATTTTCACCAAAATTGAACCACATCATCTCCAGACCATCATGACAAAAAGTTATCCAAAGAAAGTTGATATGTCAAACCGTTTACGAATAACTCGCGAAAGAATCCGACGTAATGGTCGCAAAATTGAAATTGAGGCTTTATCTCCGCAATGCATTAGCCTTTTCTGACCAAACTAGGTGTGTGTTATGTCAATCATGGTCTGAGGCTACCTGCAGAGTTTTGGCGCTCTGCCCCCTAGTGGTCAGGAGATATTAAAAAACTGACATTTTTGATTATAACTCCTGAACGCTTTGTCTAAAAATCATGAAACTGCTGTCTTTAGATCCAGTTGGTCATGCCGAGTCCTGTGATACCACATTTTCCCATATCGGCCATTTTGAGCATCTGCCATTTCGATTTTTCTTATAAGATGCTATGTTTAACAAACACATGACTTTAGTGCTGTCAGCAATGGTTTACCCAATTGAAAGCAAACTTTGCATGTGTCAATGTCACCACACTCTCAATGTACCACACACTACAATTTGGTTACAGCGCTGCCTGTTGGTTGAATGCGATAAACCATTAAATCGAATTGCTAAAGACCGTATTGTTGGTTTTTCAGCCATTTAGACTTAAGTCATATTGAAATGTCTTTAGATTCTTACTGCCGTTGGTCTGATGATGCCAGTCATGTCGGCATGACATTTAATGCCCTCCTTGCGCTTGGCCCCGTGATGGCTGCTAGCAGCTATATTTATTATTATTCTTCTTCTGCCATTGAAGTCTATGACAGCCCATAGAACCGTAAGCGGGAAAATGAAAAAAAGTTGGCACACTCATAAAGGACAGTCCAATCATTGACCATAGCAAAATTGAAGTCTCTAACTCAATCTCTAAAGCGCCACCAACTGTCCAAAGTTGCACTCACGTTTATGTAAATAACTTTTGAACCGTATGTCCTAGAAACAAAATTCTTTTGTCCACTGATTCCTTGGCTCAAGACGATTCAATTGCACCCTATGACGTCATTTTCCGTCATGAAAATTTTCCCGCCATTTTGAATTTTATGAAAAACCTACTTTTTCGAACTCCTCCTAGGCCGTTCGTCCGATTTTCACGAAAATTGAACCACATCATCTCCAGACAATGTGGACAAAACGATATATAAAGGAAGTTGGTTCGTCAAACCATTTACGAATAACTCACAAAAGAATCTGAGGTAATAGTCGCTAAAATGAAATTGAGGCTTTATCTCCGTAATGCATTTGCCTTTTCTGACCAAACTAGGTGTGTGTTATGTCAATTATGGTCTGAGGCTACCTGCAGAGTTTTGGCGCTCTGCCCCCTACTGGTCAGGAGATATGAAAAACTGTCATTTTTGATTATAACTCCTGAACGCTTTGTCCAAAAATCATGAAACTGGTCTCTTTAGATCCAGTGGGTCATGCCGAGTCCTGTGATACCAAATATTCCCATATCGGCCATTTTGAGCGTCTGCCATTTCGATTTTTCTTATAAGATGCTATGTTTAACAAACACATGACTTTAGTGGTCTGTCAGCAATGGTTTACCCAATTGAAAGCAAACTTTGCATGTGTCAATGTCACCACACTCTCAATGTACCACATGAATTGACACTACAATTTGGTTACAGCGCTGCCTGTTGGTTGAATGTGATAAACCATTAAATCGAAATACTAAAGACCGTATTGTTGATTTTTCAGCCATTTAGACTTAAGTCATATTGAAATCTCTTTAGATTCTTACTGCCGTTGGTCTGATGATGCCAGCCATGTCGGCATGACATTTAATGCCCTCCTTGCGCTTGGCCCCGTGATGGCTGCTAGCAGCTATATTTATTATTATTATTCTTCTTCTGCCATTGAAGTCTATGACAGCCCATAGAACCGTAAGCGGGAAAATGAAAAAAAGTTGGCACACTGATAAAGGAGAGTCCAATCATTGACCATAGCAAAATTGAAGTCTCTAACTCAATCTCTCTAGCGCCACCAACTGTCCAAAGTTGCACTCACGTTTACGTAAATAACTTTTGAACCGTATGTCCTAGAAACAAAATTCTTTTGTCCACTGATTCCTTGGCTCAAGACGATTCGATTGCACCCTATGACGTCATTTTCCGTCATGAAGATTTTCCCGCCATTTTGAATTTTATGAAAAACCTACTTTGTCGAACTCCTCCTAGGCCGTTCGTCCGATGTTCACGAAAATTGAACCACATCATCTCCCGACAATGTGGACAAAACGATATATAAAGAAAGTTGATTCGTCAAACCGTTTACGAATAACTCGCGAAAGAATCTGAGGTAAAAGTCGCCAAAATGAAATTGAGGCTTTATCTCCCCAATGCATTAGCCTTTTCTGACCAAACTAGGTGTGTGTTATGTCAATCATGGTTTGAGGCTACCTGCAGAGTTTTGGCGCTGTGCCCCCTAGTGGTCAGGAGTTATCAAAAACTGACTTTTTTGCTTATAACTTCTGAACCCTTTGGCCAAAAATCATGAAACTGGTCTCTTTAGATCCAGTGGGTCATGCCGAGTCCTGTGATAGCAAATATTCCCATATCGGGCATTTTGAGCGTCTGCCATTTCGATTTTTCTTATAAGATGCTATGTTTAACAAACACATGACTTTAGTGCTCTGTCAGCCATGGTTTACCCAATTTACCCAATGTACCACATGAATTGACACTACAATTTGGTTACAGCGCTGCCTGTTGGTCGAACGTGATAAACCATTAAATCGAACTACTAAAGACCGTATTGTTGATTTTTCAGCCATTTAGACTTAAGTCATATTGAAATGTCTTTAGATTCTTACTGCCGTTGGTCTGATGATGCCAGCCATGTCGGCATGACATTTAATGCCCTCCTTGCGCTTGGCCCCGTGATGGCTGCTAGCAGCTATATTTATTAGGGGCCAAGCACCGAAGGTGCGGAGGCACCTATTGTTTTTGTTCCGGTTCTTATTATTATTAGGGGCCAAGCACCGAAGGTGCGGAGGCACCTATTGTTTTTGTTCCGGTTCTTATTATTATTATTATTATTATTCTTCTTCTGCCATTGAAGTCTATGACAGCCCATAGAACCGTAAGCGGGAAAATGAAAAAAAGTTGGCACACTGATAAAGGAGAGTCCAATCATTGACCATAGCAAAATTGAAGTCTCTAACTCAATCTCTCTAGCGCCACCAACTGTCCAAAGTTGCACTCACGTTTACGTAAATAACTTTTGAACCGTATGTCCTAGAAACAAAATTCTTTTGTCCACTGATTCCTTGGCTCAAGACGATTCGATTGCACCCTATGACGTCATTTTCCGTCATGAAGATTTTCCCGCCATTTTGAATTTTATGAAAAACCTACTTTGTCGAACTCCTCCTAGGCCGTTCGTCCGATGTTCACGAAAATTGAACCACATCATCTCCCGACAATGTGGACAAAACGATATATAAAGAAAGTTGATTCGTCAAACCGTTTACGAATAACTCGCGAAAGAATCTGAGGTAAAAGTCGCCAAAATGAAATTGAGGCTTTATCTCCCCAATGCATTAGCCTTTTCTGACCAAACTAGGTGTGTGTTATGTCAATCATGGTTTGAGGCTACCTGCAGAGTTTTGGCGCTGTGCCCCCTAGTGGTCAGGAGTTATCAAAAACTGACTTTTTTGCTTATAACTTCTGAACCCTTTGGCCAAAAATCATGAAACTGGTCTCTTTAGATCCAGTGGGTCATGCCGAGTCCTGTGATAGCAAATATTCCCATATCGGGCATTTTGAGCGTCTGCCATTTCGATTTTTCTTATAAGATGCTATGTTTAACAAACACATGACTTTAGTGCTCTGTCAGCCATGGTTTACCCAATTTACCCAATGTACCACATGAATTGACACTACAATTTGGTTACAGCGCTGCCTGTTGGTCGAACGTGATAAACCATTAAATCGAACTACTAAAGACCGTATTGTTGATTTTTCAGCCATTTAGACTTAAGTCATATTGAAATGTCTTTAGATTCTTACTGCCGTTGGTCTGATGATGCCAGCCATGTCGGCATGACATTTAATGCCCTCCTTGCGCTTGGCCCCGTGATGGCTGCTAGCAGCTATATTTATTATTATTATTCTTCTTCTGCCATTGAAGTCTATGACAGCCCATAGAACCGTAAGCGGGAAAATGAAAAAAAGTTGGCACACTCATAAAGGACAGTCCAATCATTGACCATAGCAAAATTGAAGTCTCTAACTCAATCTCTCTAGCGCCACCAACTGTCCAAAGTTGCACTCACGTTTACGTAAATAACTTTTGAACCGTATGTCCTAGAAACAAAATTCTTTTGTCCACTGATTCCTTGGCTCAAGACGATTCGATTGCACCCTATGACGTCATTTTCCGTCATGAAAATTTTCCCGCCATTTTGATTTTTTTGAAAAACCTACTTTTTCGAACTCCTCCTAGGCCGTTGGTCCGATTTTCACGAAAATTGAACCACATCATCTCCAGACAATCGGGACAAAACGATATATAAAGAAAGTTGATTCGACAAACCGTTTACGAATAACTCGCGAAAGAATCTGAGGTAAAAGTCGCCAAAATGAAATTGAGGCTTTATCTCCCCAATGCATTAGCCTTTTCTGACCAAACTAGGTGTGTGTTATGTCAATCATGGTTTGAGGCTACCTGCAGAGTTTTGGCGCTGTGCCCCCTAGTGGTCAGGAGTTATCAAAAACTGACTTTTTTGCTTATAACTTCTGAACCCTTTGGCCAAAAATCATGAAACTGGTCTCTTTAGATCCAGTGGGTCATGCCGAGTCCTGTGATACCAAATATTCCCATATCGGCCATTTTGAGCGTCTGCCATTTCGATTTTTCTTATAAGATGCTATGTTTAACAAACACTTGACTTTAGTGCTCTGTCAGCAATGGTTTACCCAATTGAAAGCAAACTTTGCATGTGTCAATGTCACCACACTCTCAATGTACCACACACTACAATTTGGTTACAGCGCTGCCTGTTGGTTGAATGCGATAAACCATTAAATCGAATTGCTAAAGACCGTATTGTTGGTTTTTCAGCCATTTAGACTTAAGTCATATTGAAATGTCTTTAGATTTTTACTGCCGTTGGTCTGATGATGCCAGTCATGTCGGCATGACATTTAATGCCCTCCTTGCGCTTGGCCCCGTGATGGCTGCTAGCAGCTATATTTATTATTATTATTCTTCTTCTGCCATTGAAGTCTATGACAGCCCATAGAACCGTAAGCGGGAAAATGAAAAAAAGTTGGCACACTCATAAAGGACAGTCCAATCATTGACCATAGCAAAATTGAAGTCTCTAACTCAATCTCTAAAGCGCCACCAACTGTCCAAAGTTGCACTCACGTTTATGTAAATAACTTTTGAACCGTATGTCCTAGAAACAAAATTCTTTTGTCCACTGATTCCTTGGCTCAAGACGATTCAATTGCACCCTATGACGTCATTTTCCGTCATGAAAATTTTCCCGCCATTTTGAATTTTATGAAAAACCTACTTTTTCGAACTCCTCCTAGGCCGTTCGTCCGATTTTCACGAAAATTGAACCACATCATCTCCAGACAATGTGGACAAAACGATATATAAAGGAAGTTGGTTCGTCAAACCATTTACGAATAACTCACAAAAGAATCTGAGGTAATAGTCGCTAAAATGAAATTGAGGCTTTATCTCCGTAATGCATTTGCCTTTTCTGACCAAACTAGGTGTGTGTTATGTCAATTATGGTCTGAGGCTACCTGCAGAGTTTTGGCGCTCTGCCCCCTACTGGTCAGGAGATATGAAAAACTGTCATTTTTGATTATAACTCCTGAACGCTTTGTCCAAAAATCATGAAACTGGTCTCTTTAGATCCAGTGGGTCATGCCGAGTCCTGTGATACCAAATATTCCCATATCGGCCATTTTGAGCGTCTGCCATTTCGATTTTTCTTATAAGATGCTATGTTTAACAAACACATGACTTTAGTGGTCTGTCAGCAATGGTTTACCCAATTGAAAGCAAACTTTGCATGTGTCAATGTCACCACACTCTCAATGTACCACATGAATTGACACTACAATTTGGTTACAGCGCTGCCTGTTGGTTGAATGTGATAAACCATTAAATCGAAATACTAAAGACCGTATTGTTGATTTTTCAGCCATTTAGACTTAAGTCATATTGAAATCTCTTTAGATTCTTACTGCCGTTGGTCTGATGATGCCAGCCATGTCGGCATGACATTTAATGCCCTCCTTGCGCTTGGCCCCGTGATGGCTGCTAGCAGCTATATTTATTAGGGGCCAAGCACCGAAGGTGCGGAGGCACCTATTGTTTTTGTTCCGGTTCTTATTATTATTAGGGGCCAAGCACCGAAGGTGCGGAGGCACCTATTGTTTTTGTTCCGGTTCTTATTATTATTAGGGGCCAAGCACCGAAGGTGCGGAGGCACCTATTGTTTTTGTTCCGGTTCTTATTAGGGGCCAAGCACCGAAGGTGCGGAGGCACCTATTGTTTTTGTTCCGGTTCTTATTATTAGGGGCCAAGCACCGAAGGTGCGGAGGCACCTATTGTTTTTGTTCCGGTTCTTATTATTATTATTATTATTATTCTTCTTCTGCCATTGAAGTCTATGACAGCCCATAGAACCGTAAGCGGGAAAATGAAAAAAAGTTGGCACACTCATAAAGGAGAGTCTAATCATTGACCATAGCAAAATTGAAGTCTCTAACTCAATCTCTCTACCGCCACCAACTGTCCAAAGTTGCACTCACGTTTACGTAAATAACTTTTGAACCGTATGTCCTAGAAACAAAATTCTTTTGTCCACTGATTCCTTGGCTCAAGACGATTCGATTGCACCCTATGACGTCATTTTCCGTCATGAAAATTTTCCCGCCATTTTGAATTTTATGAAAAACCTACTTTGTCGAACTCCTCCTAGGCCGTTCGTCCGATGTTCACGAAAATTGAACCACATCATCTCCTGACAATGTTGACAAAACGATATATAAACAAAGTTGATTCGTCAAACCGTTTACGAATAACTCGTGAAAGAATCTGAGGTAAAAGTCGCCAAAATGAAATTGAGGCTTTATCTCCCCAATGCATTAGCCTTTTCTGACCAAACTAGGTGTGTGTTATGTCAATCATGGTTTGAGGCTACCTGCAGAGTTTTGGCGCTCTGCCCCCTAGTGGTCAGGAGATATTAAAAAACTGACTTTTTTGCTTATAACTCCTGAACCCTTTGGCCAAAAATCATGAAACTGGTCTCTTTAGATCCAGTGGGTCATGCCGAGTCCTGTGATACCAAATTTTCCCATATCGGCCATTTTGAGCGTCTGCCATTTCGATTTTTCTTATAAGATTCTATGTTTAACAAACACATGACTTTAGTGCTCTGTCAGCAACGGTTTACCCAATTGAAAGCAAACTTTGCATGTGTCAATGTCACCACACTCTCAATGTACCACATGAATTGACACTACAATGTGGTTACAGCGCTGCCTGTTGGTTGAATGTGATAAACCATTAAATCGAATTACTAAAGACCCTATTGTTGATTTTTCAGCCATTTAGACTTAAGTCATATTGAAATGTCTTTAGATTCTTACTGCTGTTGGTCTGATGATGCCAGCCATGTCGGCATGACATTTAATGCCCTCCTTGCGCTTGGCCCCGTGATGGCTGCTAGCAGCTATATTTATTATTATTATTATTCTTCTTCTGCCATTGAAGTCTATGACAGCCCATAGAACCGTAAGCGGGAAAATGAAAAAAAGTTGGCACACTCATAAAGGAGAGTCTAATCATTGACCATAGCAAAATTGAAGTCTCTAACTCAATCTCTCTACCGCCACCAACTGTCCAAAGTTGCACTCACGTTTACGTAAATAACTTTTGAACCGTATGTCCTAGAAACAAAATTCTTTTGTCCACTGATTCCTTGGCTCAAGACGATTCGATTGCACCCTATGACGTCATTTTCCGTCATGAAAATTTTCCCGCCATTTTGAATTTTATGAAAAACCTACTTTGTCGAACTCCTCCTAGGCCGTTCGTCCGATGTTCACGAAAATTGAACCACATCATCTCCTGACAATGTTGACAAAACGATATATAAACAAAGTTGATTCGTCAAACCGTTTACGAATAACTCGTGAAAGAATCTGAGGTAAAAGTCGCCAAAATGAAATTGAGGCTTTATCTCCCCAATGCATTAGCCTTTTCTGACCAAACTAGGTGTGTGTTATGTCAATCATGGTTTGAGGCTACCTGCAGAGTTTTGGCGCTCTGCCCCCTAGTGGTCAGGAGATATGAAAAAGTGACATTTTTCCTTACAACTCCTGAACCCTTTGGCCAAAAATCATAAAACTGGTCTCGTTAGATTCAGTGCATCATGCCGAGTCGTGCGATACCAAATTTTCCCATATCGGCCATTTAGAGCGTCGGCCATTTTGAATATTGTCATAAATTGCTATATTTAACAAATGGATTGGCGTATCGTTACGAAACTCAATATGTGTCTTCGGCACCTAATCTTGATACGGCACAAAAAGTTTGGGGGCAGCGCCACCTTGTGGTCAAAAGTTATAACCAAATTTACAAATATGCTAATAACTTTTGATGACGTTAACCTATTGTAAAACAAATGGTCTTAATGTGTTCATTGGGTCAAGCCGAGACCATAGATACCAAATATGTTATATTCGGCCAAACCTCCGATTTGCCATGTTATTTTTCTTTAAAAACCTACTTTTTCGAACTCCTCCCAGACCGTTTGTCCAATTTTCACCAAAATTGAACCACATCATCTCCAGACCATCATGACAAAAAGTTATCCAAAGAAAGTTGATATGTCAAACCGTTTACGAATAACTCGCGAAAGAATCCGACGTAATGGTCGCAAAATTGAAATTGAGGCTTTATCTCCGCAATGCATTAGCCTTTTCTGACCAAACTAGGTGTGTGTTATGTCAATCATGGTCTGAGGCTACCTGCAGAGTTTTGGCGCTCTGCCCCCTAGTGGTCAGGAGATATTAAAAAACTGACATTTTTGATTATAACTCCTGAACGCTTTGTCTAAAAATCATGAAACTGCTGTCTTTAGATCCAGTTGGTCATGCCGAGTCCTGTGATACCACATTTTCCCATATCGGCCATTTTGAGCATCTGCCATTTCGATTTTTCTTATAAGATGCTATGTTT
>JAWRVZ010001519.1:0-24109 GCA_037043235.1 Rhodeus uyekii
TCTTTATTAGGGGTTCAAACGCGAAGCGTTGAAAACCTATTGTATTTGTTAAGATTTTTATTATTATTATTAGGGGTTCAAACGCGAAGCGTTGAAAACCTATTGTATTTGTTAAGATTTTTATTATTATTATTATTAGGGGTTCAAACGCGAAGCGTTGAAAACCTATTGTATTTGTTAAGATTTTTATTATTATTAGGGGTTCAAACGCGAAGCGTTGAAAACCTATTGTAATTGTTAGGATTTTTAGGGGTTCAAACGCGAAGCGTTGAAAACCTATTGTAATTGTTAGGATTTTTATTAGGGGTTCAAACGCGAAGCGTTGAAAACCTATTGTAATTGTTAGGATTTTTATTAGGGGTTCAAACGCGAAGCGTTGAAAACCTATTGTATTTGTTAAGATTTTTATTATTATTATTATTATTATTATTATTAGGGGTTCAAACGCGAAGCGTTGAAAACCTATTGTATTTGTTAAGATTTTTATTATTATTATTATTATTATTATTATTATTATTATTATTATTATTCTGTCGAACTTCCGATCGTGCAGACCAAACCGTAAGGTCTAGAGACTTGAAAGTTGGCCAGATGGTAGGTCTCAATTTGGGGGGAACGTATCAAAACATGACGCAAATCGGCCTATAGGTGGCGCTACAGCCACTAAAAACGCGTACACGCTCATAACTCGTAAACCGTTTGTCCTACACTAAAGTGTCTTATATCCCTGGAATCCTTGGCTCAAGACTTAAAAAATGTATATCTCCGATTTCATTTCCGTCTATAAAAATTTTCCGCCATTTTGAATTTTCTGAAAAAATTTTTTTTCGAACTCCTCATAGAGCGTTTGTCCAAATCACGCGAAACTTCACACGCATCATCTAGAGACTCTCCTGACCAAAAGTTATTCAAAGAATTTTGATCAGTGATTCACGCTCGCAACAGGACGTCCAAACGTCTGAATAGGGCGGAGCCTCTTTCGCTAAAATCGTAATAACTCTGAAACGCAAAGAGATAATCTCACCAAACTTCAAATACTCATGTATGAGCTAGTTTTGTGGTCACGCTAAAAAACCTGGAACGATTGACCACTTGGTGGCGCTATATTACAAAAAAACACTAAAACATCTGTACATGTGCACTCGTTATTCCGATTGACTTCAAACTTGTCATGCACGGTCTTTGTCCAATGAGCCATGATGATTTAAGAGGATATTGGCATATCTCAAAAAACATGGCCGTCATCGGCCAATGAAGTTTGAGCATCAATTAGACCAACTTAACGAACTTCAATCGGAACGAAACTCGATGAGCGTATTTGACTCATAGTCCTAGAGGTCTGTCAGAATTTTTTTTAAAATCGGCCACTAGTTGGCGCTAACGAGTTTTTTGCGTCTCTACTCACGTGTTGTTTCACACATCCTCACAATATTGATATCATCTGTTAGATCTCCTCATACTGAGCAACTTTGCTTCAAGAACCACTGCTGTAAATCAAATTGTTAGCGAAATATTGGAGATTTTAGAAAATTAAAATTTTTCGAACTAGTCATAGGCCGTCAATACGATTGGCTTGAAAATTCACACACATCATCTAGGGACACTCAAGGCAAAAAGTTATTCAAAGAATTTCGATCAGTTTAACCGTTCAGCAGATACAATTTTTCATATATTTCTGATTTGGTCTATTGTGATTAAAATGTCTATATATCTTGTGCACAAACAAAAAATGTCACAGAACTGTGAACATGTTAAGAACAAGTCATTTTGAAGAAGTGTGTCTGGTTTCATGTATTTCTGATGCTCATACGGCTCACAATAAATTATAAACTACCTATACTTTAAAATCTCAGTAAAGCTGTAATACTAGTTTTGTCCACAAGAGGCACCGTCAGGCTAGGAAATCTTTTTATTCTATTTTCAGTTAGCAGACTCTCTATTCACATCTTGTTTCACACATCCACACAATATTAATATTTGATAGATCTTCTAATATTGAGTAACCCATTAAAACTGAAAGATGATGGCTGTAATATTACTTGTCCACAAGAGGGAGCCACAGGATAAGACATCGTTTTATTCCAATTTCTGAATTTGTTTTCTTTTAATATGTGAACAATTTCTAAATTGGCTTTCACGGTACACTCGTTTATTCAATTGACTTGAAACTTGTCGTGCACGGTCTTTATCCAAGGGTCCATGATGTTCTAAGAGAATATTGGCATATCTCAAAAAACATGGCCGTCATCAGCCAATGAAGTTTGAGCATCAATTAGACCAACTTAACACTTTTGCTAAAATTGTAATAACTCTGGAGTGCAAAGAGATAATCTCACCAAACTTGAAATACTCATGTAAGAGCTTATTTTGTGGTCAAACTAAAACATCTGCAACGATTGACCACTTGGTGGCGCTATATTATGAAAAAAAACTCAAAAACATCTGTACATGTGCACTCGTTAGTCCGATTAACTTCAAACTTGTCATGCACGTGGAGAACAAGTCAGATTGACATAGACTGACATAACAGTTCAGATGACATGACATGTTGTGTTAAACACATTCACACTATATTTATATCATTTGATAGATCTTCTCATACTGAACAAACTTCATAAAACTGTGATTATGTGGCGAACAGGTCAAATTGACATAAACTGACATAACAGATCATATGACGTGTTAAGCACATCAACACAATACTGAAATCATTTGATAGATCTCATTCTGAACAACTGTAATATGTCTACATATGGTTTTCAGAAAGTAAAAACTTCACAAAAAGCAGTTTATGTGGAGAACAAGTCAGAATTACATACATTGACTGACATAAGCTGACAACAGATCAGATGACGTGTGGTGTTAAATATCCACACAAAAAAATCGGTATAATTTGATAGATCTTCTTATTCTGAACATCTTTGATGTTTATACATTGTTTGCACAACCTAGAAACTTCACAGAACTGTGCACATTAGGAGAACTACTCAAATTGACAAAAAATCGTCATAACCGCTCAGATAAACTTGCGACGTTTGAACCCCGTTGATTGATGCTTGCAGCTATATTTATTAGGGGTTCAAACGCGAAGCGTTGAAAACCTATTGTAATTGTTAGGATTTTTATTATTATTATTATTATTATTATTATTATTATTATTCTTCTGCCGTAATGCGTCTCGTGCAGACCAAACCGTAAGGTCTAGAGACTTGAAAGTTGGTCAGATGGTAGGTCTCAATTTGGGGAGAACGTATCAAAATATGACGCAAATCGGGCAATAGGTGGCGCTACAGCGACTACAAACGCGTACACGCTCGTAACTCGTAAACCGTTTGTCGTACACTCAAGTGTCTTATATCCCTGGAATCCTTGGCTCAAGACTTAAAAAATGTATATCTCCGATTTCATTTCCGTCTATAAAAATTTTCCGCCATTTTGAATTTTCTGAAAAATTTTTTTTTCGAACTCCTCATAGGCCGTTTGTCCAAATCACGCAAAATTTCCCACGCATCATCTAGAGACTCTCATGACCAAAAGTTGTCAAAGGAATTTTAATCGGTGATTCACGCTTGCAACAAGACAATAAAACGTTCGCATAAGGCGGAGACACTTTTGCTAAAATCGTAATAGCTCTGGAACGCAAAGAGATAATCTCACCAAACTTCACATAGTCATGTATAAGCTCAATTTGTGGTCACACCAAAAAAACTGCGATGATTGACCACTTGGTGGCGCTATATTGCGAAAAAAACACTCAATCACCTGTACAGGGTCACATGGTAGTCCGATTGACCTGAGACTTGTCATGCACGGTCTTTGTCTAAGGGTCCATGATGGTCTATGAGGACATTGGTGTATCTCAAAAAACATGACCGTCATCGGCCAATGAACTTTGAGCATCAATTAGACTAGCTTAACGAAGGCTGATCGGAACGAAACTCGATGGGCGTGTTTGACTCATGGCCCTAGTGGTCTGTCAGAATTTTGAAGAAAATCGGACACTAGTTGGCGCTAACAAGTTTTTTGCGTCTCTACTCACGTGGTGTTTCACGCATCCACAAAATATTGATGTCATCTGATAGATCTCCTCATACTGAACAACTTTGCCTCAAGAACCACTGCTGTCAATCAAATTGTTTGCGAAATATTGGAGATTTTTGAAATTTCAAATTTTTCGAACTCGTCATAGGCCGTCAATCTCACTGGCTTGAAAATTCACACGCATCATCTAGGGACACTCAAGAAAAAAAGTTGTCAAAGGATTTTCGATTAGTTAAACCGTTTAGCAGATACAATTTTTCATATATTTCTGATTTGGCCTATTGTGATTAAAATGTCTATATATCTTGTCCAAAAACAAGAAACTTCACAAAACTGTGTAAATGTTAAAAACAAGACATTATGAAGAAACTTGTGAGGTTTCATGTATTTCTGATGCTCGTACGGCTCACAATAAATAATAAACGATCTATATTTTAAAATCTTAGAAAAGCTGTAATACTAGTTTTGTCCACAAGAGAAACGTCACAGATCTGTGAACATGTTAAGAACAAGTCATTTTGAAGAAATGTGTCAGGTCTCATGTATTTCTGATGCTCATAGGGCTCACAATAAATTACAAATGATCTACATTTTAAAATCTTAGAAAAGCTGTAATACTACTTTTGTCCACAAGAGGCACCATCAGGCTAGAAAATCTTTTTATGTGGAGAACAAGTCAGATTGACATAGACTGACATAAACCGACAGAACAGTTCAGATGTTCATTTCACAATATTAATATCATTTAATCTTCTCAGTCTGAACATCTTTGAAAGATGTCTATTCATTGTTTGCACAGAGTAGAAACTTCACAGAACTGTGCTCATTAGGAAAAAACTAGTCATATTGACAAAAAAAGGTCATAACAGTTCAAATGATATGACGTGTAGTGTTAAACATATCCACATTATTTTCATTTGATAGATCTTCCCATACTGAAAACATTTGTAACATGTCTATATATCATTTACACAAACTAGAAACTTCATAAAGCTCTGTTTATGTGGAGAATAAGTCAGATTGACATAGACCGACATACACCGACATAACTGTTCATATGTTCAGTTCACAATGTCAATATCATTCGATCTTCTCATTCTGAACATCTTTGAAAGATGTCTATACATTGTTTACACAAAGTAGAAACTTCACAGAACTGTGCACATTAGGAGAACTAGTCAGATTGACCACAAACCGTCTTGAATGCTCAGATGGTCTTGCGACGTTTGAACCCCGGTCATTGCTGCTTGTTATTAGGGGTTCAAACGCGAAGCGTTGAAAACCTATTGTAATTGTTAAGATTTTTATTATTATTATTATTATTATTCTGCCGTACTTCTTATCGTGCAGACCAAACCGTAAGGTCTAGAGACTTGAAAGTTGGTCAGATGGTAGGTCTCAATTTGGGGAGAACGTATCAAAATATGACGCAAATCGGGCAATAGGTGGCGCTACAGCAACTACAAACGCGTACACGCTCATAACTCGTAAACCGTTTGTCGTACACTCAAGTGTCTTATATCCCTGGAATCCTTGGCTCAAGACTTAAAAAATGTATATCTCCGATTTCATTTCCGCCTATAAAAATTTTCCGCCATTTTGAATTTTCTGAAAAAAATTTTTTTCGAACTCCTCATAGGCCGTTTGTCCAAATCACGCAAAATTTCCCACGCATCATCTAGAGACTCTCATGACCAAAAGTTGTCAAAGGAATTTTAATCGGTGATTCACGCTTGCAACAAGGCAATAAAACGTTCGCATGTGGCGGAGACACTTTTGCTAAAATCGTAATAGCTCTGGAACGCAAAGAGATAATCTCACCAAACTTCACATAGTCATGTATAAGCTCAATTTGTGGTCACACCAAAAAAACTGCGATGATTGACCACTTGGTGGCGCTATATTGCGAAAAAAACACTCAATCACCTGTACAGGGTCACATGGTAGTCCGATTGACCTGAGACTTGTCATGCACGGTCTTTGTCCAAGGGTCCATGATGGTCTAAGAGGACATTGGTGTATCTCAAAAAACATGACCGTCATCGGCCAATGAACTTTGAGCATCAATTAGACTAGCTTAACGAAGGTCGATCGGAACGAAACTCGATGGGCGTGTTTGACTCATGGCCCTAGTGGTTTGTCAGAATTTTGAAGAAAATCGGACACTAGTTGGCGCTAACGAGTTTTTTGCGTCTCTACTCACGTAGTGTTTCACACATCCACAAAATATTGATACCATCTGATAGATCTCCTCATACTGAACAACTTTGCCTCAAGAACCACTGCTGTCAATCAAATTGTTTGCGAAATATTGGAGATTTTTGAAATTTCAAATTTTTCGAACTCGTCATAGCCCGTCAATCTCACTGGCTTGAAAATTCACACGCATCATCTAGGGACACTCAAGGCAAAAAGTTGTCAAAGGATTTTTGATTAGTTAAACCGTTCAGCAGATACAATTTTTCATATATTTCTGATTTGGCCTATTGTGATTAAAATGTCTATATATCATGTCCAAAAACAAGAAACTTCACAAAACTGTGTAAATGTTAAGAACAAGACATTATGAAGAAACTTGTGAGGTTTCATGTATTTCTGATGCTCGTACGGCTCACAATAAATTATAAACTTTCTATATTTTGAAATCTTAGAAAAGCTGTCATACTAGTTTTGTCCACAGGAGAAATGTCACAGATCTGTGAACATGTTGAGAACAAGTCATTTTGAAGAAATGTGTCAGGTCTCATGTATTTCTGATGCTCATAGGGCTCACAATAAATTACAAACGATGTACATTTTAAAATCTTAGAAAAGCTGTAATACTACTTTTGTCCACAAGAGGCACCATCAGGCTAGAAAATCTTTTTATGTGGAGAACAAGTCAGATTGACATAGACTGACATAAACCGACAGAACAGTTCAGATGTTCAGTTCACAATATTAATATCATTTAATCTTCTCAGTCTGAACATCTTTGAAAGATGTCTATTCATTGTTTGCACAGAGTAGAAACTTCACAGAACTGTGCTCATTAGGAAAACTAGTCAGATTGACAAAAAAAGGTCATAACAGTTCAAATGATATGACGTGCAGTGTTAAACATATCCACATTGTTATCATTTGATAGATCTTCCCATACTGAAAAAAATTTGTAACATGTCTATATATCAATTACACAAACTAGAAACTTCATAAAGCTTTGTGTATGTGGAGAACAAGTCAGATTGACATAGACCGACATAAACCGACATAACTGATCATATGTTCAGTTCACAATGTCAATATCATTTGATCTTCTCATTCTGAACATCTTTGAAAGATGTCTATACATTGTTTGTACAGAGTAGAAACTTCACAGAACTGTGCACATTAGGATAACTAGTCAGATTGACCACAAACCGTCTTGACAGCTCAGATGGTCTTGCAACGTTTGAACCCCGGTCATTGCTGCTTGCAGCTATATTTATTATTATTATTATTATTATTCTGCCGTACTTCTTATCGTGCAGACCAAACCGTAAGGTCTAGAGACTTGAAAGTTGGTCAGATGGTAGGTCTCAATTTGGGGAGAACGTATCAAAATATGACGCAAATCGGGCAATAGGTGGCGCTACAGCGACTACAAACGCGTACACGCTCATAACTCGTGAACCGTTTGTCGTACACTCAAGTGTCTTATATCCCTGGAATCCTTGGCTCAAGACTTAAAAAATGTATATCTCCGATTTCATTTCCGCCTATAAAAATTTTCCGCCATTTTGAATTTTCTGAAAAAAATTTTTTTCGAACTCCTCATAGGCCGTTTGTCCAAATCACGCAAAATTTCCCACGCATCATCTAGAGACTCTCATGACCAAAAGTTGTCAAAGGAATTTTGATCGGTGATTCACGCTTGCAACAAGACAATAAAACGTTCGCATAAGGCGGAGACACTTTTGCTAAAATCGTAATACCTCTGGAACGCAAAGAGATAATCTCACCAAACTTCACATAGTCATGTATAACATCAATATGTGGTCACACCAAAAAAACTGCGATGATTGACCACTTGGTGGCGCTATATTGCGAAAAAAACACTCAATCACCTGTACAGGGTCACATGGTAGTCCGATTGACCTGAGACTTGTCATGCACGGTCTTTGTCCAAGGGTCCATGATGATCTATGAGGACATTGGTGTATCTCAAAAAACATGACCGTCATCGGCCAATGAACTTTGAGCATCAATTAGACTAGCTTAACGAAGGTCGATCGGAACGAAACTCGATGGGCGTGTTTGACTCATGGCCCTAGTGGTCTGTCAGAATTTTGAAGAAAATCGGACACTAGTTGGCGCTAACGAGTTTTTTGCGTCTCTACTCACGTGGTGTTTCACGCATCCACAGAATATTGATATCATCTGATAGATCTCCTCATACTGAACAACTTTGCCTCAAGAACCACTGATGTCAATCAAATTGTTTGCGAAATATTGGAGATTTTTGAAATTTCAAATTTTTCGAACTCGTCATAGGCCGTCAATCTCACTGGCTTGAAAATTCACACGCATCATCTAGGGGCACTCAAGGCAAAAAGTTGTCAAAGGATTTTCGATTAGTTAAACCGTTCAGCAGATACAATTTTTCATATATTTCTGATTTGGCCTATTGTGATTAAAATGTCTAAATATCTTGTCCACAAACAAGAAACTTCACAAAACTGTGTAAATGTTAAGAACAAGTCATTTTGAAGAAACGTGTGAGGTTTCATGTATTTCTGATGCTCATAGGGCTCACAATAAATTATAAACACTCTATATTTTAAAATCTTAGAAAAGCTGTAATTCTAGTTTTGTCCACAAGAGAAACGTCACAGAACTGTGAACATGTTAAGAACAAGTCATTTTGAAGAAATGTGTCAGGTCTCATGTATTTCTGATGCTCATGGGGCTCACAATAAATAATAAACGATCTATATTTTAAAATCTTAGAAAAGCTGTAATACTACTTTTGTCCACAAGAGGCACCGTCAGGCTAGAAAATCTTTTCATGTGGAGAACATGTCAGATTGACATAGACTGACATAACAGTTCAGATGATATGATGTGTGGTGTTAAACATATCCACACTATATTAATATCATTTGATAGATCTTCCTATAGTGAAAAAATGTGTAATATGATATGTCTATATATCGTTTACACAAACTAGAAACTTCATAAAGATGTGTTTATGTGGAGAACAAGTCAGATTGACATAGATCGACATTACAGTTCAGATGTTCAGTTCACAATATTGATGTCATTTGATCTTCTCATTCAGAACATCTTTGAAAGATGTCTATACATTGTTTGCACAAAGTAGAAACTTCACAGAACTGTGCACATTAGGAGAACTAGTCAGATTGACCACAAACCGTCTTGACAGCTCAGATGGTCTTGAGACGTTTGAACCCCGGTCATTGCTGCTTGCAGCTATATTTATTATTATTATTATTCTGTCGAACTTCCGATCGTGCAGACCAAACCGTAAGGTCTAGAGACTTGAAAGTTGGCCAGATGGTAGGTCTCAATTTGGGGGGAACGTATCAAAACATGACGCAAATCGGCCTATAGGTGGCGCTACAGCCACTAAAAACGCGTACACGCTCATAACTCGTAAACCGTTTGTCCTACACTAAAGTGTCTTATATCCCTGGAATCCTTGGCTCAAGACTTAAAAAATGTATATCTCCGATTTCATTTCCGTCTATAAAAATTTTCCGCCATTTTGAATTTTCTGAAAAATTTTTTTTTCGAACTCCTCATAGAGCGTTTGTCCAAATCACGCGAAACTTCACACGCATCATCTAGAGACTCTCCTGACCAAAAGTTATTCAAATAATTTTGATCAGTGATTCACGCTCGCAACAGGACGTCCAAACGTCTGAATAGGGCGGAGCCTCTTTCGCTAAAATCGTAATAACTCTGAAACGCAAAGAGATAATCTCACCAAACTTCAAATACTCATGTATGAGCTAGTTTTGTGGTCACGCTAAAAAACCTGGAACGATTGACCACTTGGTGGCGCTATATTACAAAAAAACACTAAAACATCTGTACATGTGCACTCGTTATTCCGATTGACTTCAAACTTGTCATGCACGGTCTTTGTCCAATGAGCCATGATGATTTAAGAGGATATTGGCATATCTCAAAAAACATGGCCGTCATCGGCCAATGAAGTTTGAGCATCAATTAGACCAACTTAACGAACTTCAATCGGAACGAAACTCGATGAGCGTATTTGACTCATAGTCCTAGAGGTCTGTCAGAATTTTTTTTTAAATCGGCCACTAGTTGGCGCTAACGAGTTTTTTGCGTCTCTACTCACGTGTTGTTTCACACATCCTCACAATATTGATATCATCTGTTAGATCTCCTCATACTGAGCAACTTTGCCTCAAGAACCACTGCTGTAAATCAAATTGTTAGCGAAATATTGGAGATTTTAGAAAATTAAAATTTTTCGAACTAGTCATAGGCCGTCAATACGATTGGCTTGAAAATTCACACACATCATCTAGGGACACTCAAGGCAAAAAGTTATTCAAAGAATTTCGATCAGTTTAACCGTTCAGCAGATACAATTTTTCATATATTTCTGATTTGGTCTATTGTGATTAAAATGTCTATATATCTTGTGCACAAACAAAAAATGTCACAGAACTGTGAACATGTTAAGAACAAGTCATTTTGAAGAAGTGTGTCTGGTTTCATGTATTTCTGATGCTCATACGGCTCACAATAAATTATAAACTACCTATACTTTAAAATCTCAGTAAAGCTGTAATACTAGTTTTGTCCACAAGAGGCACCGTCAGGCTAGGAAATCTTTTTATTCTATTTTCAGTTAGCAGACTCTCTATTCACATCTTGTTTCACACATCCACACAATATTAATATTTGATAGATCTTCTAATATTGAGTAACCCATTAAAACTGAAAGATGATGGCTGTAATATTACTTGTCCACAAGAGGGAGCCACAGGATAAGACATCGTTTTATTCCAATTTCTGAATTTGTTTTCTTTTAATATGTGAACAATTTCTAAATTGGCTTTCACGGTACACTCGTTTATTCAATTGACTTGAAACTTGTCATGCACGGTCTTTATCCAAGGGTCCATGATGTTCTAAGAGAATATTGGCATATCTCAAAAAACATGGCCGTCATCAGCCAATGAAGTTTGAGCATCAATTAGACCAACTTAACACTTTTGCTAAAATTGTAATAACTCTGGAGTGCAAAGAGATAATCTCACCAAACTTGAAATACTCATGTAAGAGCTTATTTTGTGGTCAAACTAAAACATCTGCAACGATTGACCACTTGGTGGCGGTATATTATGAAAAAAAACTCAAAAACATCTGTACATGTGCACTCGTTAGTCCGATTAACTTCAAACTTGTCATGCACGTGGAGAACAAGTCAGATTGACATAGACTGACATAACAGTTCAGATGACATGACATGTTGTGTTAAACACATTCACACTATATTTATATCATTTGATAGATCTTCTCATACTGAACAAACTTCATAAAACTGTGATTATGTGGCGAACAGGTCAAATTGACATAAACTGACATAACAGATCATATGACGTGTTAAGCACATCAACACAATACTGAAATCATTTGATAGATCTCATTCTGAACAACTGTAATATGTCTACATATGGTTTTCAGAAAGTAAAAACTTCACAAAAAGCAGTTTATGTGGAGAACAAGTCAGAATTACATACATTGACTGACATAAGCTGACAACAGATCAGATGACGTGTGGTGTTAAATATCCACACAAAAAAATCGGTATAATTTGATAGATCTTCTTATTCTGAACATCTTTGATGTTTATACATTGTTTGCACAACCTAGAAACTTCACAGAACTGTGCACATTAGGAGAACTACTCAAATTGACAAAAAATCGTCATAACCGCTCAGATGAACTTGCGACGTTTGAACCCCGTTGATTGATGCTTGCAGCTATATTTATTATTATTATTATTATTATTCTGTCGAACTTCCGATCGTGCAGACCAAACCGTAAGGTCTAGAGACTTGAAAGTTGGCCAGATGGTAGGTCTCAATTTGGGGGGAACGTATCAAAACATGACGCAAATCGGCCTATAGGTGGCGCTACAGCCACTAAAAACGCGTACACGCTCATAACTCGTAAACCGTTTGTCCTACACTAAAGTGTCTTATATCCCTGGAATCCTTGGCTCAAGACTTAAAAAATGTATATCTCCGATTTCATTTCCGTCTATAAAAATTTTCCGCCATTTTGAATTTTCTGAAAAAAAAAAATTTCGAACTCCTCATAGAGCGTTTGTCCAAATCACGCGAAACTTCACACGCATCATCTAGAGACTCTCCTGACCAAAAGTTATTCAAATAATTTTGATCAGTGATTCACGCTCGCAACAGGACGTCCAAACGTCTGAATAGGGCGGAGCCTCTTTCGCTAAAATCGTAATAACTCTGAAACGCAAAGAGATAATCTCACCAAACTTCAAATACTCATGTATGAGCTAGTTTTGTGGTCACGCTAAAAAACCTGGAACGATTGACCACTTGGTGGCGCTATATTACAAAAAAACACTAAAACATCTGTACATGTGCACTCGTTATTCCGATTGACTTCAAACTTGTCATGCACGGTCTTTGTCCAATGAGCCATGATGATTTAAGAGGATATTGGCATATCTCAAAAAACATGGCCGTCATCGGCCAATGAAGTTTGAGCATCAATTAGACCAACTTAACGAACTTCAATCGGAACGAAACTCGATGAGCGTATTTGACTCATAGTCCTAGAGGTCTGTCAGAATTTTTTTTTAAATCGGCCACTAGTTGGCGCTAACGAGTTTTTTGCGTCTCTACTCACGTGTTGTTTCACACATCCTCACAATATTGATATCATCTGTTAGATCTCCTCATACTGAGCAACTTTGCTTCAAGAACCACTGCTGTAAATCAAATTGTTAGCGAAATATTGGAGATTTTAGAAAATTAAAATTTTTCGAACTAGTCATAGGCCGTCAATACGATTGGCTTGAAAATTCACACACATCATCTAGGGACACTCAAGGCAAAAAGTTATTCAAAGAATTTCGATCAGTTTAACCGTTCAGCAGATACAATTTTTCATATATTTCTGATTTGGTCTATTGTGATTAAAATGTCTATATATCTTGTGCACAAACAAAAAATGTCACAGAACTGTGAACATGTTAAGAACAAGTCATTTTGAAGAAGTGTGTCTGGTTTCATGTATTTCTGATGCTCATACGGCTCACAATAAATTATAAACTACCTATACTTTAAAATCTCAGTAAAGCTGTAATACTAGTTTTGTCCACAAGAGGCACCGTCAGGCTAGGAAATCTTTTTATTCTATTTTCAGTTAGCAGACTCTCTATTCACATCTTGTTTCACACATCCACACAATATTAATATTTGATAGATCTTCTAATATTGAGTAACCCATTAAAACTGAAAGATGATGGCTGTAATATTACTTGTCCACAAGAGGGAGCCACAGGATAAGACATCGTTTTATTCCAATTTCTGAATTTGTTTTCTTTTAATATGTGAACAATTTCTAAATTGGCTTTCACGGTACACTCGTTTATTCAATTGACTTGAAACTTGTCATGCACGGTCTTTATCCAAGGGTCCATGATGTTCTAAGAGAATATTGGCATATCTCAAAAAACATGGCCGTCATCAGCCAATGAAGTTTGAGCATCAATTAGACCAACTTAACACTTTTGCTAAAATTGTAATAACTCTGGAGTGCAAAGAGATAATCTCACCAAACTTGAAATACTCATGTAAGAGCTTATTTTGTGGTCAAACTAAAACATCTGCAACGATTGACCACTTGGTGGCGCTATATTATGAAAAAAAACTCAAAAACATCTGTACATGTGCACTCGTTAGTCCGATTAACTTCAAACTTGTCATGCACGTGGAGAACAAGTCAGATTGACATAGACTGACATAACAGTTCAGATGACATGACATGTTGTGTTAAACACATTCACACTATATTTATATCATTTGATATAAATATAGAACACAATACTGAAATCATTTGATAGATCTCATTCTGAACAACTGTAATATGTCTACATATGGTTTTCAGAAAGTAAAAACTTCACAAAAAGCAGTTTATGTGGAGAACAAGTCAGAATTACATACATTGACTGACATAAGCTGACAACAGATCAGATGACGTGTGGTGTTAAATATCCACACAAAAAAATCGGTATAATTTGATAGATCTTCTTATTCTGAACATCTTTGATGTTTATACATTGTTTGCACAACCTAGAAACTTCACAGAACTGTGCACATTAGGAAAACTACTCAAATTGACAAAAAATCGTCATAACCGCTCAGATGAACTTGCGACGTTTGAACCCCGTTGATTGATGCTTGCAGCTATATTTAGGGGTTCAAACGCGAAGCGTTGAAAACCTATTGTATTTGTTAAGATTTTTATTATTAGGGGTTCAAACGCGAAGCGTTGAAAACCTATTGTATTTGTTAAGATTTTTATTATTATTATTATTATTATTATTATTATTATTATTATTATTATTATTCTGTCGAACTTCCGATCGTGCAGACCAAACCGTAAGGTCTAGAGACTTGAAAGTTGGCCAGATGGTAGGTCTCAATTTGGGGGGAACGTATCAAAACATGACGCAAATCGGCCTATAGGTGGCGCTACAGCCACTAAAAACGCGTACACGCTCATAACTCGTAAACCGTTTGTCCTACACTAAAGTGTCTTATATCCCTGGAATCCTTGGCTCAAGACTTAAAAAATGTATATCTCCGATTTCATTTCCGTCTATAAAAATTTTCCGCCATTTTGAATTTTCTGAAAAAAATTTTTTTCGAACTCCTCATAGAGCGTTTGTCCAAATCACGCGAAACTTCACACGCATCATCTAGAGACTCTCCTGACCAAAAGTTATTCAAATAATTTTGATCAGTGATTCACGCTCGCAACAGGACGTCCAAACGTCTGAATAGGGCGGAGCCTCTTTCGCTAAAATCGTAATAACTCTGAAACGCAAAGAGATAATCTCACCAAACTTCAAATACTCATGTATGAGCTAGTTTTGTGGTCACGCTAAAAAACCTGGAACGATTGACCACTTGGTGGCGCTATATTACAAAAAAACACTAAAACATCTGTACATGTGCACTCGTTATTCCGATTGACTTCAAACTTGTCATGCACGGTCTTTGTCCAATGAGCCATGATGATTTAAGAGGATATTGGCATATCTCAAAAAACATGGCCGTCATCGGCCAATGAAGTTTGAGCATCAATTAGACCAACTTAACGAACTTCAATCGGAACGAAACTCGATGAGCGTATTTGACTCATAGTCCTAGAGGTCTGTCAGAATTTTTTTTTAAATCGGCCACTAGTTGGCGCTAACGAGTTTTTTGCGTCTCTACTCACGTGTTGTTTCACACATCCTCACAATATTGATATCATCTGTTAGATCTCCTCATACTGAGCAACTTTGCTTCAAGAACCACTGCTGTAAATCAAATTGTTAGCGAAATATTGGAGATTTTAGAAAATTAAAATTTTTCGAACTAGTCATAGGCCGTCAATACGATTGGCTTGAAAATTCACACACATCATCTAGGGACACTCAAGGCAAAAAGTTATTCAAAGAATTTCGATCAGTTTAACCGTTCAGCAGATACAATTTTTCATATATTTCTGATTTGGTCTATTGTGATTAAAATGTCTATATATCTTGTGCACAAACAAAAAATGTCACAGAACTGTGAACATGTTAAGAACAAGTCATTTTGAAGAAGTGTGTCTGGTTTCATGTATTTCTGATGCTCATACGGCTCACAATAAATTATAAACTACCTATACTTTAAAATCTCAGTAAAGCTGTAATACTAGTTTTGTCCACAAGAGGCACCGTCAGGCTAGGAAATCTTTTTATTCTATTTTCAGTTAGCAGACTCTCTATTCACATCTTGTTTCACACATCCACACAATATTAATATTTGATAGATCTTCTAATATTGAGTAACCCATTAAAACTGAAAGATGATGGCTGTAATATTACTTGTCCACAAGAGGGAGCCACAGGATAAGACATCGTTTTATTCCAATTTCTGAATTTGTTTTCTTTTAATATGTGAACAATTTCTAAATTGGCTTTCACGGTACACTCGTTTATTCAATTGACTTGAAACTTGTCATGCACGGTCTTTATCCAAGGGTCCATGATGTTCTAAGAGAATATTGGCATATCTCAAAAAACATGGCCGTCATCAGCCAATGAAGTTTGAGCATCAATTAGACCAACTTAACACTTTTGCTAAAATTGTAATAACTCTGGAGTGCAAAGAGATAATCTCACCAAACTTGAAATACTCATGTAAGAGCTTATTTTGTGGTCAAACTAAAACATCTGCAACGATTGACCACTTGGTGGCGCTATATTATGAAAAAAAACTCAAAAACATCTGTACATGTGCACTCGTTAGTCCGATTAACTTCAAACTTGTCATGCACGTGGAGAACAAGTCAGATTGACATAGACTGACATAACAGTTCAGATGACATGACATGTTGTGTTAAACACATTCACACTATATTTATATCATTTGATAGATCTTCTCATACTGAACAAACTTCATAAAACTGTGATTATGTGGCGAACAGGTCAAATTGACATAAACTGACATAACAGATCATATGACGTGTTAAGCACATCAACACAATACTGAAATCATTTGATAGATCTCATTCTGAACAACTGTAATATGTCTACATATGGTTTTCAGAAAGTAAAAACTTCACAAAAAGCAGTTTATGTGGAGAACAAGTCAGAATTACATACATTGACTGACATAAGCTGACAACAGATCAGATGACGTGTGGTGTTAAATATCCACACAAAAAAATCGGTATAATTTGATAGATCTTCTTATTCTGAACATCTTTGATGTTTATACATTGTTTGCACAACCTAGAAACTTCACAGAACTGTGCACATTAGGAGAACTACTCAAATTGACAAAAAATCGTCATAACCGCTCAGATGAACTTGCGACGTTTGAACCCCGTTGATTGATGCTTGCAGCTATATTTATTAGGGGTTCAAACGCGAAGCGTTGAAAACCTATTGTATTTGTTAAGATTTTTATTATTATTATTATTATTATTATTATTATTATTATTATTATTATTATTCTGTCGAACTTCCGATCGTGCAGACCAAACCGTAAGGTCTAGAGACTTGAAAGTTGGCCAGATGGTAGGTCTCAATTTGGGGGGAACGTATCAAAACATGACGCAAATCGGCCTATAGGTGGCGCTACAGCCACTAAAAACGCGTACACGCTCATAACTCGTAAACCGTTTGTCCTACACTAAAGTGTCTTATATCCCTGGAATCCTTGGCTCAAGACTTAAAAAATGTATATCTCCGATTTCATTTCCGTCTATAAAAATTTTCCGCCATTTTGAATTTTCTGAAAAAAAATTTTTTCGAACTCCTCATAGAGCGTTTGTCCAAATCACGCGAAACTTCACACGCATCATCTAGAGACTCTCCTGACCAAAAGTTATTCAAATAATTTTGATCAGTGATTCACGCTCGCAACAGGACGTCCAAACGTCTGAATAGGGCGGAGCCTCTTTCGCTAAAATCGTAATAACTCTGAAACGCAAAGAGATAATCTCACCAAACTTCAAATACTCATGTATGAGCTAGTTTTGTGGTCACGCTAAAAAACCTGGAACGATTGACCACTTGGTGGCGCTATATTACAAAAAAACACTAAAACATCTGTACATGTGCACTCGTTATTCCGATTGACTTCAAACTTGTCATGCACGGTCTTTGTCCAATGAGCCATGATGATTTAAGAGGATATTGGCATATCTCAAAAAACATGGCCGTCATCGGCCAATGAAGTTTGAGCATCAATTAGACCAACTTAACGAACTTCAATCGGAACGAAACTCGATGAGCGTATTTGACTCATAGTCCTAGAGGTCTGTCAGAATTTTTTTTTAAATCGGCCACTAGTTGGCGCTAACGAGTTTTTTGCGTCTCTACTCACGTGTTGTTTCACACATCCTCACAATATTGATATCATCTGTTAGATCTCCTCATACTGAGCAACTTTGCTTCAAGAACCACTGCTGTAAATCAAATTGTTAGCGAAATATTGGAGATTTTAGAAAATTAAAATTTTTCGAACTAGTCATAGGCCGTCAATACGATTGGCTTGAAAATTCACACACATCATCTAGGGACACTCAAGGCAAAAAGTTATTCAAAGAATTTCGATCAGTTTAACCGTTCAGCAGATACAATTTTTCATATATTTCTGATTTGGTCTATTGTGATTAAAATGTCTATATATCTTGTGCACAAACAAAAAATGTCACAGAACTGTGAACATGTTAAGAAC
Organism: Rhodeus uyekii; assembly: GCA_037043235.1. Taxonomy (NCBI): domain Eukaryota; kingdom Metazoa; phylum Chordata; class Actinopteri; order Cypriniformes; family Acheilognathidae; genus Rhodeus; species Rhodeus uyekii. The sequence goes on from JAWRVZ010001519.1 coordinate 18,549, forward strand.
AAGTCATTTTGAAGAAGTGTGTCTGGTTTCATGTATTTCTGATGCTCATACGGCTCACAATAAATTATAAACTACCTATACTTTAAAATCTCAGTAAAGCTGTAATACTAGTTTTGTCCACAAGAGGCACCGTCAGGCTAGGAAATCTTTTTATTCTATTTTCAGTTAGCAGACTCTCTATTCACATCTTGTTTCACACATCCACACAATATTAATATTTGATAGATCTTCTAATATTGAGTAACCCATTAAAACTGAAAGATGATGGCTGTAATATTACTTGTCCACAAGAGGGAGCCACAGGATAAGACATCGTTTTATTCCAATTTCTGAATTTGTTTTCTTTTAATATGTGAACAATTTCTAAATTGGCTTTCACGGTACACTCGTTTATTCAATTGACTTGAAACTTGTCATGCACGGTCTTTATCCAAGGGTCCATGATGTTCTAAGAGAATATTGGCATATCTCAAAAAACATGGCCGTCATCAGCCAATGAAGTTTGAGCATCAATTAGACCAACTTAACACTTTTGCTAAAATTGTAATAACTCTGGAGTGCAAAGAGATAATCTCACCAAACTTGAAATACTCATGTAAGAGCTTATTTTGTGGTCAAACTAAAACATCTGCAACGATTGACCACTTGGTGGCGCTATATTATGAAAAAAAACTCAAAAACATCTGTACATGTGCACTCGTTAGTCCGATTAACTTCAAACTTGTCATGCACGTGGAGAACAAGTCAGATTGACATAGACTGACATAACAGTTCAGATGACATGACATGTTGTGTTAAACACATTCACACTATATTTATATCATTTGATAGATCTTCTCATACTGAACAAACTTCATAAAACTGTGATTATGTGGCGAACAGGTCAAATTGACATAAACTGACATAACAGATCATATGACGTGTTAAGCACATCAACACAATACTGAAATCATTTGATAGATCTCATTCTGAACAACTGTAATATGTCTACATATGGTTTTCAGAAAGTAAAAACTTCACAAAAAGCAGTTTATGTGGAGAACAAGTCAGAATTACATACATTGACTGACATAAGCTGACAACAGATCAGATGACGTGTGGTGTTAAATATCCACACAAAAAAATCGGTATAATTTGATAGATCTTCTTATTCTGAACATCTTTGATGTTTATACATTGTTTGCACAACCTAGAAACTTCACAGAACTGTGCACATTAGGAGAACTACTCAAATTGACAAAAAATCGTCATAACCGCTCAGATGAACTTGCGACGTTTGAACCCCGTTGATTGATGCTTGCAGCTATATTTATTATTATTATTATTATTATTATTATTATTCTGTCGAACTTCCGATCGTGCAGACCAAACCGTAAGGTCTAGAGACTTGAAAGTTGGCCAGATGGTAGGTCTCAATTTGGGGGGAACGTATCAAAACATGACGCAAATCGGCCTATAGGTGGCGCTACAGCCACTAAAAACGCGTACACGCTCATAACTCGTAAACCGTTTGTCCTACACTAAAGTGTCTTATATCCCTGGAATCCTTGGCTCAAGACTTAAAAAATGTATATCTCCGATTTCATTTCCGTCTATAAAAATTTTCCGCCATTTTGAATTTTCTGAAAAAAATTTTTTTCGAACTCCTCATAGAGCGTTTGTCCAAATCACGCGAAACTTCACACGCATCATCTAGAGACTCTCCTGACCAAAAGTTATTCAAATAATTTTGATCAGTGATTCACGCTCGCAACAGGACGTCCAAACGTCTGAATAGGGCGGAGCCTCTTTCGCTAAAATCGTAATAACTCTGAAACGCAAAGAGATAATCTCACCAAACTTCAAATACTCATGTATGAGCTAGTTTTGTGGTCACGCTAAAAAACCTGGAACGATTGACCACTTGGTGGCGCTATATTACAAAAAAACACTAAAACATCTGTACATGTGCACTCGTTATTCCGATTGACTTCAAACTTGTCATGCACGGTCTTTGTCCAATGAGCCATGATGATTTAAGAGGATATTGGCATATCTCAAAAAACATGGCCGTCATCGGCCAATGAAGTTTGAGCATCAATTAGACCAACTTAACGAACTTCAATCGGAACGAAACTCGATGAGCGTATTTGACTCATAGTCCTAGAGGTCTGTCAGAATTTTTTTTTAAATCGGCCACTAGTTGGCGCTAACGAGTTTTTTGCGTCTCTACTCACGTGTTGTTTCACACATCCTCACAATATTGATATCATCTGTTAGATCTCCTCATACTGAGCAACTTTGCTTCAAGAACCACTGCTGTAAATCAAATTGTTAGCGAAATATTGGAGATTTTAGAAAATTAAAATTTTTCGAACTAGTCATAGGCCGTCAATACGATTGGCTTGAAAATTCACACACATCATCTAGGGACACTCAAGGCAAAAAGTTATTCAAAGAATTTCGATCAGTTTAACCGTTCAGCAGATACAATTTTTCATATATTTCTGATTTGGTCTATTGTGATTAAAATGTCTATATATCTTGTGCACAAACAAAAAATGTCACAGAACTGTGAACATGTTAAGAACAAGTCATTTTGAAGAAGTGTGTCTGGTTTCATGTATTTCTGATGCTCATACGGCTCACAATAAATTATAAACTACCTATACTTTAAAATCTCAGTAAAGCTGTAATACTAGTTTTGTCCACAAGAGGCACCGTCAGGCTAGGAAATCTTTTTATTCTATTTTCAGTTAGCAGACTCTCTATTCACATCTTGTTTCACACATCCACACAATATTAATATTTGATAGATCTTCTAATATTGAGTAACCCATTAAAACTGAAAGATGATGGCTGTAATATTACTTGTCCACAAGAGGGAGCCACAGGATAAGACATCGTTTTATTCCAATTTCTGAATTTGTTTTCTTTTAATATGTGAACAATTTCTAAATTGGCTTTCACGGTACACTCGTTTATTCAATTGACTTGAAACTTGTCATGCACGGTCTTTATCCAAGGGTCCATGATGTTCTAAGAGAATATTGGCATATCTCAAAAAACATGGCCGTCATCAGCCAATGAAGTTTGAGCATCAATTAGACCAACTTAACACTTTTGCTAAAATTGTAATAACTCTGGAGTGCAAAGAGATAATCTCACCAAACTTGAAATACTCATGTAAGAGCTTATTTTGTGGTCAAACTAAAACATCTGCAACGATTGACCACTTGGTGGCGCTATATTATGAAAAAAAACTCAAAAACATCTGTACATGTGCACTCGTTAGTCCGATTAACTTCAAACTTGTCATGCACGTGGAGAACAAGTCAGATTGACATAGACTGACATAACAGTTCAGATGACATGACATGTTGTGTTAAACACATTCACACTATATTTATATCATTTGATAGATCTTCTCATACTGAACAAACTTCATAAAACTGTGATTATGTGGCGAACAGGTCAAATTGACATAAACTGACATAACAGATCATATGACGTGTTAAGCACATCAACACAATACTGAAATCATTTGATAGATCTCATTCTGAACAACTGTAATATGTCTACATATGGTTTTCAGAAAGTAAAAACTTCACAAAAAGCAGTTTATGTGGAGAACAAGTCAGAATTACATACATTGACTGACATAAGCTGACAACAGATCAGATGACGTGTGGTGTTAAATATCCACACAAAAAAATCGGTATAATTTGATAGATCTTCTTATTCTGAACATCTTTGATGTTTATACATTGTTTGCACAACCTAGAAACTTCACAGAACTGTGCACATTAGGAGAACTACTCAAATTGACAAAAAATCGTCATAACCGCTCAGATGAACTTGCGACGTTTGAACCCCGTTGATTGATGCTTGCAGCTATATTTATTATTATTATTATTATTATTCTGTCGAACTTCCGATCGTGCAGACCAAACCGTAAGGTCTAGAGACTTGAAAGTTGGCCAGATGGTAGGTCTCAATTTGGGGGGAACGTATCAAAACATGACGCAAATCGGCCTATAGGTGGCGCTACAGCCACTAAAAACGCGTACACGCTCATAACTCGTAAACCGTTTGTCCTACACTAAAGTGTCTTATATCCCTGGAATCCTTGGCTCAAGACTTAAAAAATGTATATCTCCGATTTCATTTCCGTCTATAAAAATTTTCCGCCATTTTGAATTTTCTGAAAAAAATTTTTTTCGAACTCCTCATAGAGCGTTTGTCCAAATCACGCGAAACTTCACACGCATCATCTAGAGACTCTCCTGACCAAAAGTTATTCAAATAATTTTGATCAGTGATTCACGCTCGCAACAGGACGTCCAAACGTCTGAATAGGGCGGAGCCTCTTTCGCTAAAATCGTAATAACTCTGAAACGCAAAGAGATAATCTCACCAAACTTCAAATACTCATGTATGAGCTAGTTTTGTGGTCACGCTAAAAAACCTGGAACGATTGACCACTTGGTGGCGCTATATTACAAAAAAACACTAAAACATCTGTACATGTGCACTCGTTATTCCGATTGACTTCAAACTTGTCATGCACGGTCTTTGTCCAATGAGCCATGATGATTTAAGAGGATATTGGCATATCTCAAAAAACATGGCCGTCATCGGCCAATGAAGTTTGAGCATCAATTAGACCAACTTAACGAACTTCAATCGGAACGAAACTCGATGAGCGTATTTGACTCATAGTCCTAGAGGTCTGTCAGAATTTTTTTTTAAATCGGCCACTAGTTGGCGCTAACGAGTTTTTTGCGTCTCTACTCACGTGTTGTTTCACACATCCTCACAATATTGATATCATCTGTTAGATCTCCTCATACTGAGCAACTTTGCTTCAAGAACCACTGCTGTAAATCAAATTGTTAGCGAAATATTGGAGATTTTAGAAAATTAAAATTTTTCGAACTAGTCATAGGCCGTCAATACGATTGGCTTGAAAATTCACACACATCATCTAGGGACACTCAAGGCAAAAAGTTATTCAAAGAATTTCGATCAGTTTAACCGTTCAGCAGATACAATTTTTCATATATTTCTGATTTGGTCTATTGTGATTAAAATGTCTATATATCTTGTGCACAAACAAAAAATGTCACAGAACTGTGAACATGTTAAGAACAAGTCATTTTGAAGAAGTGTGTCTGGTTTCATGTATTTCTGATGCTCATACGGCTCACAATAAATTATAAACTACCTATACTTTAAAATCTCAGTAAAGCTGTAATACTAGTTTTGTCCACAAGAGGCACCGTCAGGCTAGGAAATCTTTTTATTCTATTTTCAGTTAGCAGACTCTCTATTCACATCTTGTTTCACACATCCACACAATATTAATATTTGATAGATCTTCTAATATTGAGTAACCCATTAAAACTGAAAGATGATGGCTGTAATATTACTTGTCCACAAGAGGGAGCCACAGGATAAGACATCGTTTTATTCCAATTTCTGAATTTGTTTTCTTTTAATATGTGAACAATTTCTAAATTGGCTTTCACGGTACACTCGTTTATTCAATTGACTTGAAACTTGTCATGCACGGTCTTTAT
>JAWRVZ010001520.1:0-7500 GCA_037043235.1 Rhodeus uyekii
CTGGCCCAATGTGAGAGTATAAATCAGAGCTTTAATAAAATAACACTTTATAAAAAAAAAATTTAATCAAGAGAGCGTTAGAAGGGGGTTTAATGCCAGAAAAATAAAAAAATATATAAAATGTAAATTAAGACCAAAAAAAACATGATCTGCCAATTGGGAGAGAAAATTCTATTTTATAAGAACATCTTGTCAACATCTAAATGACAACAAACGTCTTAAAGTTCTTAAAACAAGAAAAAGCTGAACAATTCAAGCAGCACAAATTATTTTTTTAAATTTGTGGTTGGTTTTAAATAAATGTAAAGTTCATTGGATCATAATATTATAAATCTTTATGTCAGAATGTGCAAACATTGTTTCCTAAAAATAAGAATCATTTTGCTCTTAAAATAAGAAAATATGTCTTGAAATTTGTGATTTCAGGAAGAACTGAGACAAAATATACCGTCACTTTAAAAACATCCTTCATTCAATTAAAGAATCACCAGAATTGGGCATTTTTGGACAAGTTATATTTTCTCAAAACAAGCAAAATAATATTTTCTTTTTAGTTCTAGACGAGTTCATTTATCTAGAAGAGAAAAACAAGATTTATTGCCTTATTTCCAGATGTTTTGCACTGATTCCTCAGCAGAACACCAGCAGGTGTCACTGTGATGTTGATCCGTGGAGATGCGAGTCTTTTCGACAAGGTCACGGAAAGAGACGCTTCGTGGATCTGGGAAAGAACCATTGAAACACAGATTCATTCCAGGGCGTTTCTGCTTCTCCTGAAACCCGTCCAGAGTCTCCGGCTGTTTGTGAAGCTGAATTATTCAAACCTCTTTATTTGAAAGCTAAAAAGGCAGAGCATGTTGAGTGATTTATTTAGGCAAAAAAGCAGAGGCTGCTCTGCGATAAGACTTTAAACCTAAGATCTGGTAGTGTTGATTTCCCTGCAATGAAAGCCTTTTGAATTATGCAACGATCCATTACTGCGGCTTCACCAGGTTGTTAAACCTCACAATCTCATCTCTTTAGCTCGCTGTTGTTTAGACGGCGGGTCACCACAGTAAATGTTTACACAAAAATATATTCAAACCAAGATTCAAGATTATTTTTCATGCCGCTTGCTTCGGATAACGGCTCGGTTTAACCCTAGTTTGTGTCTTTTAAGCCGTGAAACTATCAAAATACATGATTCAGTTCACAAATACCATCATATCTTCTTCATTCATTTTCAATCCAAGAGGTTTCTTCGGGATTGTGAATGCTTGAGTCTCTTTGGTGAGATTTGAAAGGTGCCGCATTCATCTTCAGCTCATTGTTGTGACGACTCGATTTGAGATACGAGCAAAGATTTGAGATACGAGCAAAGATTTGAGATACGAGCAATGATTTGAGATACGAGCAAAGATTTGAGATATGAGCAGCTTACAGAAGCCGACGCTAGTGTTCAGCACTCGGAGCAGCTCACGCCGCCTCACTCCTTCACTTCACATGTTCCTCGACTGAAATAAAAGTGTTTGCGTGAGTAAAAAGGTGTCATGCGTCTACGAGGGATATAAATGAGATCGTGCTTCCGGTTTTTATCCACTTGCGAATGTAATTTACGCGCGCAAACATCAGTTTTGCGCTTTTTTTTTTTTTTTTTTTTTTTTTTTTTGGGCATGGATTTGCTTCCAATCCCTCCTCCGCTCAAAAAAACCCACAAGATTTTATATTGAGACGTTTATACCTTTATTATAGGTTTCAGACGTTTAAATACTCATAAGTACTTGCAAAACAATGCATTTATAGTTTGAAAAATACACACTGATGTCTGTAAAAGAGGAAATAACAATCCGTTCAATTGTAAATTGATGAGATGTTTTATTTATATCAGATACACATTGCATAACTGTAAAGTTCACTCTGTTCTTCTCCCACTTCACCGGACACTTACTGTCATGTATTTCAGTAGAAGTGACTTCAGAGTTAGATTCTCTGAACTTCTGCTCAAACACACATGTTGGCACCAAGCATTTATCAGACGCTCTTAATCAAAGCGACTTGCATTGCATTCAAGAAACACATTGACATTCTAATCAGTTCTTGTTTTCCCTGGGAATCAAACCCATGACCTTGATGTTGCAAGCGCCACTCTCTACTGTTTGACACACAGGAAAGTTACATTGTTGTTAAATTGATTCAAGTTGCCGAAACAATTACGGCAGATGTTACGGATCGAGTCAACAGTCGCAACTCGATCCGTAACAGAAATAGCGCTTTAGTTTTCTCTTGATATAAATACACCTTTTGGTCAAATATATCAAGGTTAATAATAAATTAAGTTGTTTAAATTAAATTAATGGAAAAATAAAATCAAACTAAAAATTGTATTGCCCTTTTCTATTTAGTTTTGGACTTTAAAATAGTAAAAAAAAAAAAGTGCATAGTATTCTGAAACACAAAAGTTATGTTATTAATCTCTTAATTACTTTGCAAATGTTTTATATTCATAAGACGGAAAAAAAACCTCATACATGACTTTTTATAATATCAACCTCACAATATATTTTGAAACACTTTCAAACATGAGATCAGAAAACAAAAAACTTTTAAAGCTTTAATTGTATTACAATGCCTTCTATTCGCTTTGTACTGTTTGCATTGTAATTGAATAAAACAACTGATTATAGAATGATTTCTTCATTTTAATCCCTAATATCTGTCACTATATGTGCACATGTTCAATACAAATCGTGAAATGACTTTTGTCTGGTTTCCCCTGCTGGTAAATTCCTGCAACTACACCATCCGGACCCAAAAATCCTCTTCCTCCATCTACTGCTGTTTAAAAATATCTGTGTATTTTATGACAATATTTACTAGATGTTTTACCAGTGCCTGATTTTTATCTCTAGAACTATTGAAGCATGAAATGGGCTTGATATTTAATATTGTCTGCTGCTGATTTATGGTAATTTTATTCTGTCTTTCTTCTTTCTAGCAACTTATCCCTTATGTAGAGGATGACAGTCCTAAACTGGACGACCGAATGGCCAATCAAACGCGTGCATCCAGCGAAGAGAGGAGAGAAGTACTGGAAATTAATAAGGTTAGAAAAGCTCATTTTTGACAGATGCTTTTATTCAACGAAACTTACATTTGTATCCAATGAAATCAACATGGAATTTTTTTTACTTTTAGTATGAATATGTTAATCTTACTGTGATAAATTAGCTTGTGCTCCAAAACAATAACAAAATTTGCATTTAGAACAATTAAACATTCATAACTTACAGTCTCACACTTCCTCCAATAAGGCTTTAATCACAGGAATAAATGACACTTTACTATATATTCACATAGAAAACAGCTGTTTTACACTGATATAATATTACACTGTTTTACTGTATTTATCATCTAATAAATTCAGCTTTAATCACAGGAATAAATGACACTTTACTATATATTCACATAGAAAACAGCTGTTTTACACTGATATAATATTACACTGTTTTACTGTATTTATCATCTAATAAATTCAGCTTTAATCACAGGAATAAATGACACTTTACTATATATTGACATAGAAAACAGCTGTTTTACACTGATATAATATTACACTGTTTTACTGTATTTATCATCTAATAAATTCAGCTTTAATCACAGGAATAAGTTACACTTTACTATATACCCGCATAGAAATATAAGTATTTGAGTATTTATATAAGTTCTTGAGTAAGCTTTTACTCAAGAACATAAATTCATCTTAGGACCCAAAATTTTGAGATGTATACATGCCAAAAACAGGCCACTTCAGTACCTGAGGAGATTTTATACAGATTATATGGTAAGTGATGAGATATCTGCAAAATAATGAAGCCATTATATTAACTAACCTGATGACTCTCTGCCAAGGATTTTATGACTTTCTTGTAGTAAAAACAAAATGATCTTGCCCTAACAGGGCAATGTTTTTTCTGCGGTCCTCTCTGCCTTTGAGTTGGCCTTATTAAAAACTGCAGCATGCTCATGAAAGGCAGTCGGCATGGCAATGCTCATGTGACAAGGGCCCTGGAGCTTTTCGCCGGCCAAATAGCCAGCTGCAAATAACATGCTGGATGAGGCGACCATGTTGGGGGAATAAAGCATCTCAAACTCAGGGGAGGTCAAGGTTGCGTCAGAATGTGGAGCACAGATGTGTTACAGCTCTCCGGCATCTGCCTGTGCCGCGTTTACATGATCACAGTCCTCTGATGGTCACTGGACAAACAAGTTAACAAATAAAATAAGCTTTGTCTTAAGACGATTTTATTAACCAAAGCCAATGGGGCGTGGCTTCTGTAACAGATTTAGGGTTTGGGGCGTGGCTTCTGTAACAGATGGAGTGTGGGGCGTGGCTACTGTAGCAGACGGAGAGTATGGGGCGTGGCTACTGTAGCAGACGGAGAGATTGGGGCGTGGCTACTGTAGCAGACGGAGAGATTGGGGTGTGGCTACTGTAGCAGACGGAGAGATTGGGGTGTGGCTACTGTAGCAGACGGAGAGATTGGGGTGTGGCTACTGTAGCAGACGGAGAGTATGGGGCGTGGCTACTGTAGCAGACGGAGAGATTGGGGTGTGGCTACTGTAGCAGACGGAGAGTATGGGGCGTGGCTACTGTAGCAGACGGAGAGTTTGGGGTGTGGCTACTGTAGCAGACGGAGAGATTGGGGTGTGGCTACTGTAGCAGACGGAGAGTATGGGGCGTGGCTACTGTAGCAGATGGAGAGATTGGGGTGTGGCTACTGTAGCAGACGGAGAGTATGGGGCGTGGCTACTGTAGCAGACGGAGAGTATGGGGCGTGGCTACTGTAGCAGACGGAGAGTTTGGGGTGTGGCTACTGTAGCAGACGGAGAGATTGGGGTGTGGCTACTGTAGCAGACGGAGAGTATGGGGCGTGGCTACTGTAGCAGACGGAGAGTATGGGGCGTGGCTACTGTAGCAGACGGAGAGTTTGGGGCGTGGCTACTGTAGCAGACGAGAGTACGGGGCGTGGCTACTGTAGCAGACGAGAGTACGGGGCGTGGCTACTGTAGCCGACGGAGAATTTGGGGCGTGGCTACTATAGCAGATGGAGAGTTTGGGGTGTGGCTACTGGAACAGACAGAGTTTGGGGCGTGGCTACTGGAACAGACAGAGTTTGGGGCGTGGCTACGGTAGCAGACGAGAGTTTGGGGCGTGGCTACTGTAGCAGACGAGAGTACGGGGCGTGGCTACTGTAGCAGACGAGAGTACGGGGCGTGGCTACTGTAGCAGACGAGAGTACGGGGCGTGGCTACTGTAGCAGACGAGAGTACGGGGCGTGGCTACTATAGCCGATGGAGAGTTTGGGGTGTGGCTACTGGAACAGACAGAGTTTGGGGTGTGGCTACTGTATGCCTTATTTTTGTAATTCCGCCTGGTGCCACTAGTGTCAAAGAAACTTTCTAATTCACCTTTAAAATGATTTATATTGATTATATAGTTTTTTACTTTATTCGGCAGCAATGTCGCCCTGTAGCCTACGACTGGTTGCTCACGGAAGCTAAGCGGGGCTGAGCGTGGTCATTTTCCTGGATGGGAGATTTTCCTTCCTAACCATCCCCTTTCTCTGATTGGCTTCATCACTCTGTCTCCTTTCCACCAATAAGCTGGTGTGTGGTGAGCGTTCAATATGGCTGCTGTCGCATCATCCAGGTGGATGCTGCACTCTAGTGGCGGTTGAGGAGATTCCCCCCCCATCCATGTAAGCGCTTTGAGAGACTTTGATAAAGCGCTATATAAATGTAATGAATTATTATTATTATTATTATTATACAAAGTTAACCATCACTTTGAGAAAGCCTGGATGAATTGCTGGATTATTTTTATGCATGTGCACCGGATTTTTAGAAACATGAGGAGTGAAGGATGATGGAAGGACAGATAGACAGATGAATGCAGAGAAAGAAATGGCATTGTAATGAATGGACTGATGGATGAACAGGGAGATAGACATCAGCTTGAACGAACAAATGGGCGCATGCATGAAAGTAATGAGACCATGGATGATTGAAAATTAGCACTCAGGTCAGTTTGTTGTAACATAATGGAGACCGGCTGTCTGACTCATCCCATTGTAGGCTAGGTTGCGCATTTTAATAGAGTCATGCCATTGTCCTGCTGATTGAGTGCCGTCATTTGCTGTGCCAATGGAGCTCAGGCTTGATTTAGAGAATCCTTCATCACTGTTGAAGCTCCAACAAGTTGGTGAAGTTGTGGAGAGATGTATGGTAATGGTCCCGTTGGTTTATGGGACGTTCCGCCACTGAATGATCGCCCTGCTCTCGTTATCTGTCGATTGGGGTAATTGCTGTTTGTCAGGGCCCAAGCTGAATAATGGTCTTGCAATCTAGAGCGGCCTTCATCACTGCGACCGATCTGTCCTCACACATCTTGTATGTGTTCTGGAGAGTTTTATTGTACCTTTGATTAGCCGCATAACAGTATCAGCTTTGCATTCCTTAGTTTTTCCTTATCGCCAGATCTCCCAGGTGTAAAAGGCTGTTCACGACAACAACGATAAGGATATTAACATCCACACCAAAGCATGGTGTTCTGTTTATTATAAGCACGTACGGCAGTTATGCCATCTGTCACTTTAAATGCTCAAGCTCTTTAAAGTCTTATTGGCTGTCAATCATCTGGAAAAAATTCCCTGAATTTAATTCCATTGTGACGTTCCTCCATGTTGTTATAGTTGTGGAGTGGACTTCTCTATTTTTATATAATTATCGGGATAATTAAAGAGGTCATATTATTTCCTTTTACAAGTCTTGCTGTTGTGTTTGTTTCCACTAGAGCAGGTTTTCCTGCTTGAATGTTGGTTATTTTCCCCATATTCGTCACTTCCCAGTCTGTCAGAAACGCTTTGTTTAGTTCCTGTCTCTATGAAGCCCCTCCTTCTGAAAGCACACTGTGCTCTGATTGGTCGGCTGGATCGGTGTGTTGTGATTGGTCAAGAGCTTCCAATGAGGGAAATGTCCCGCCCCTTCCCATAACCGCCAGTTTCAACACACGACTCACTCACTCAAGCCCCGCCCCTTTATTCTGCACATGAATTATGATAATGAGGAATATTGTGAGTGTTTGTTCCCGGAAGAAACTCAAGACTCAATGGAGGCGTTTCAGCAGTTCAGAAATTCTGATATCGAGAACAACCTTGGAACTTTTTAATTTCACTCTAAAGAAAGTTGAATGTGTATGTGCTTAATATAGTGCATGATAGGTTCTCTTGAACCTTTTAGTTCTAGTTCTACCTCGCTCTGAACGGCCCTTAATCAAATGCAAATTTTAGTCGCACATAAATTCCGGTGCAATTTAGAGTGGAAACAAAAGCACAAGAGAAGTAAACAAACACTGGTCTAAAATAGGCATCATTTGACTCTAGAGGATAATTTACCACAAGTCTGTCATCCCTCCCCTCTTCTTAACTCTTAACTGCTTTGGTGTGAGAGTCCCTGTGGCCC